>JADBJO010024297.1:10000-25363 GCA_016801955.1 Conus betulinus
TGAAGATCATGAATATCTACCAAAACTGGATGTGAAACTTCTCTTGTCGATAAAGCCGACAGTGCCGACAATGAATCCGATAAAATAAGGAAATCGTTCTGATCTGACCTGGGCACCGCACTGAGAGCCAGATTTAAAGTCTTCAGTTCAGCAGTATAAACAGAGGACCAATCCCGCAATCTTAACAAGGTAGGCTCCTGAAAATTGCTATCACACACAATGGCATCTGCAGCCCTCTCATCTTTTTCAGAACCATCTGTAAAAATCTTGGTAAAAACTGTATAAAGTTCACATTGCTCAAGATAAAGTTGTTTATATGCAGCACTCGAGGTGACCTCCTCTCGAAATTGAGTTAAATATAAATTAATCTCTGGATTGGCGATTTTCCAGGGAGGTACATCAGTCTGTAATGGACCGTCATCATCACAGCATCAAGGTCAATGCCAGCTGCCCCGAAGTGGGGCAAAATACGAGTACCCAGTGGAGGAATCTCATTTGGCTTTGTCATATTTGGCTCTAAAAGGCGGGTACATGACAATATCATAGGCAGGGTTTTCTGGATTAGCCCTCAGTTTCAGATAGTAATTCATGGAAAGACACAATCTCCTTAACTCCAGAGGGGGTTCACCAGATTCAACAGACAAACTCTCTTTTGGAGATGTGCGAAATGCTCCCAGAGCAATCCGCAGTCCTTGATGATGAATTGGATCAAGAACTTTGAGATAAGACTTTCGTGCGGATCCATATACCGCACAACCATAATCTAGCCCGATATCAACGCAACAAAAGTTCACCTGTCTGCACCCCAATCAGTGTGACTAATAACCTTTAAAACATTCAAACTGACTGGCAAGATTGTTTAATGTACTTAATGTGAGGCAAAAAGGAAAGCTTACTATCAAAAATAACCCCCCAAAATTTCACGTGTTTGGAAACTTTAATTACCTGACCATTGAGACTGATAGCTGGTTCTAAGACCTGAGATCTTTTCCTATGGAAATGAATACACACTCTGTCTTAGTAGATGAAAACTTAAATCCATTTTCAGTGACCCACTGCTGAACACGATTAACACACAACTGAAGTTGACGCTCAGCTGCAGCCAATGTTTTCCCTTTGGCAGAGATGGAGAAATCATCAACAAACAATGACTTATCAATCCCAGACTTTACTGACTGAACGATATTATTAATCTTGAGATTGAACAGAAGCGGAGAAAGGATGCTACCCTGAGGGACACCCATCTCCTGCTCAAAAGGATCCGAAAGGTAGAATGAAGTCTAACACTGAAGTGCCTGTTAGACAAAAAAGTTAGCAATAAACATTGGTAAATTACCTTTGAAATTAAGTGCCTTCAAGTCCTAAAGAATTCCATACCTCCATGTTGTGTCATAAGCTTTTTTCTAAATCAAAAAGAATAGAAACTACATGTTCTCCATTAATCAAGCATTCCTGATAAAAGACTCGTATCGAACCAGGTGATCATGGTACTGCGGTTGTTCCGAAATCCACACTGGGAAACATCCAATGCCCCAAGACATTCTAACTGCCATAACAATCGAGAATATACCATTCTCCCATAGTTTTACATAAGCAACTAGTAAGAGCTATAGGACGATAGTTGTTAGGATCCGAATGATCTTTCCCTGGTTTAGGAATAGGAGCAACAACGCCTCTCTCCAAGGTTGTGGAAAATATCCTGAATACCAAACATGATTAAACAGTGACAACAACACCTTTAAACCCTCAGCTGGCAAATGTTGAAATAAATTGATAATGAATGTCATCTGGTCCAGGAACTCAGCTGTTGGCTTTCAAAATGGCGTCCTTTAACTCATCCATGCTGAAAACGCTGTTATAATCCTGAGAACTATCTGGCACGAAAGATTTTGACTCCGCTGATCTTTTGACACGCTGGAATTCCTTGCAATAATGATCAGCTGACGAATTGTGATAAATAGTAGCAGCTAACAAGTTAGCAACTTCCTTTTGATTTGTAATAATTGATCCGTTTTACTTGCAAACTTTTAATAGCTGATGTAGCCGACTTTCCCTTAATCTTGCGGATTAATTTCCAGACTTTCCTTGAATTGACCTTAAAGGACAGATTTGAACAAAATGTTTCCAAGATTCTTTCTTCTTGTTTTAAAAGTATACCGACACTTAGCCCTACATGCCTGATGTTTAACTTTGTTTCCCACCATAGGAAATCTAGCAAAAAGTCTTTGAGCACTCTTTCTCTTACCCTTCAAAGTTTTGCACTCTTTATCATACCAAGGGGTCTTAACATCATTAGGTTTATCACGGGACTTGGGAATAGCTCCTTAGCACTCTCTACATTCACTTTAGTGAACTGCAAAACAGGATCATCATAACTCTGCAACAGATTCATAGGCATTCTACTTAAAATCTGTTGCTGATAAAGACTCCAATCTGCAGAGCGGAACTTCCATGTTTCCCGAGGGGACTCCTGCAATTGCTTCGTAAAATAAATAAAAATCGGAAAGTGATCACTCCCCCTTAGGTCCGAATGAACTTGCCACTCTAAGTCCAAAAATAAGGAAGGATCGCAAATGGACAAATCCAAGTGAGTCAAGGAACCAGAAGGAGAACAAAAGGTCGGTGAGCCTGAATTCAGAAGACAGAGATCATGATCCGATATAAAATCTTCAAGAACTTTCCCTTGGGAATTAGTACAGTTACTTCCCCACTGTGGAGAATGACTGTTCAAGTCACCCAATAAAAGAAATGGACGAGGGAGTTGAGAAATTAAACATCCAACTGACTCTTTGAAATCACAAAAGATGGAGACAGATAAAAACAGCATATCGTAACTGCCTTGTTTAACGAGATACGAGCAGCCACTGCCTCCAGATCCGTCTGAAGTGGAATTTCTGTATGAAGTACCGAATTATGAATATAAAGAGAAACGCCTCTCCTTGAAAAGTCTGCAGAAGCTGGCTTGTGTATGCAGGAGAAACCAGTAATCTCATGCTTCTTACTTGCAGTTAAAAGGGTTTCCTGAAGAGCAATTATCGAAGATCTATACTGCCAATAATAGCTCAAGGTCCCGACAATTTGCTTTAACTCCCCTTATGTTCCTGGAGTATGTCCATGTAAGGTTGTTAAAAGAATATCTATCAGCCCTCTTCCCCAGAAACTTCACTATCCATCAAAGAACTAAAACGGTACTTCAAGACAAGATCAGAAGCCGATGCTCCTGATAAATTTCTAAGTTGTTTGTTGCCATGCTTGGCATTTGCTCTTACTGGACTGAAACCTGCTGCACCAAATACCTGACTTCGAGATTTTCCCCTAAGAGGGTCTGGAGTCCGAAAAGGACGCTCCTCACTGCGTGCCTGTCTCGTACTGCTGTTATTGACTTGTGAGCGAGGGGACAACTCTTTCCTCCGATCCTTCACCCCTGACCTCTGGTCCACAGCACTTTGTACAACTGAAACGCCTCTTCCCTCACCAGCAGGGACTGAAGCCTGTTGTACACTGCTGGTCGGAACACTATTGCATTTCTGAGTCAAAACCTCAACTGATTGCTCAAGTGTAGTAAGCCGATCCAAAACCGATGACAACAATTCTGTCAATTTCTTCTCCAGAGCAGTGAATGGAGCTGCCCAGATCATCACCCGATGACCGGTTCGCAGAATCGTTGACCACCTTCTGTGCATAAGTAGAAGCTGAAGGATTCCTGGCCTCCACTAACCTTCTAGCCTCAGTAAAGGAACATTTCCTCTCAATCTTTACTTTTTGAATCTCGCATTCCTTTTTCCACACTGGACAACTTTTTGAATTTGCTGGATGGTCACCCTTACAATTGACACAGTATACGGCACTTACACAAGATTCATCATGCTTCTTCTGTCCACAATCACGACAAATCTCCTGACCCCGACAAGCTCGCCTGGAATGCCCAAAGCATTGGCGCTTGAAACACCGCAAAGGAGATGGCACGAAAGGCGTAACTTTCACTCAGATATAACCCTTTGACAAACTGTGGAAGAGATGGCATAGCAAAGTCAAGAAATAGCGTGTTGGTTTCGATTAAGTCACTTCCTTTGAGAGTTTAACTCTATGGACCTGCAGGACACCCTGGCTTTCCATCTCAGTCCGAATTTCTGATTCAGCAACTCCAGCCAAGTCAGCACATCTGATTAAGCCTTTCGAGTAGTTGAGAAAGGGTGAATGGAAACCTTAACTGTGATATTCAAGAGTTGACAACCATCCCTTTTCAGTAGCAACCGAGACGCCGCTTCCGTAGCACAGTTAACAAGGTAGCTACCAGATCGGAGTCTCTTAATCATTTTAAATCCTGTGGATGAAACTCCCTCAAACCACTTACAAACAGCGAACGGAGAAATCCGAGCATGGATTCTTTGGGATCTTTTGCTTCCACTAAAAGGAAGCTTGGCCATGTTTTGGATACCCTTTCTCTTTGCCACTTCCCTTATCTCGTTATCTGAATCTGAATCTCTATTCATAATCGCATCCATAAACTTGCCATGTCCATCATCGTTTCTTCTCTTTTTGTTTGGGGGGGGTAGCCATGTTGAAAGGAAAAAAAAAACTTCACCTCCCCTACTCCCCCCCGCCGTCGAGTGCCCACAAAGGCGATGCCCCTAAGCGATCCTCTAGTAAAGGGAAACACCAGGGTTATAGTGAAGGTATACACCGCGTGACACGCGCTCCACCCCATCCACCAGGCTCATGACCAACTGCCGAGAACAAACAGGAGGCCACTCACCTGGCTTCCAGAGCAAGCAACGTGCCACACGGTTTGACCCATGCCATGCCCACACTGTGGAGACGACCGGTTGACAGCACTGGGCCCCATGCTGCCCCCTGTCTAGGGGAAGTCCGGGCCAAAGTGGCGCGTTGAGGGGCGCGGATCCCACTCCATTTTCCCCCATGGGTCGCACCGCACGGTCAACACAGTGGAACAAGAGGTCACAGAGAAAACAGAGAAAGTGCTATAGAAGACTTGTGATAAAAGGAAAAGAATAGGATAAAGATCCATAAAGGCAGAAGATAGACGAAACAGAAAACTGCAGAGATGTCTTTACATAATGCTCAGTAGTAATGAACATCTCTCTACAAAAATCATCCATTTTTCTGCTGGGTCAATGCTCACACAAGGGAATGGTCTCCCGGCCACAATCCCTCACATTCTTACCCCTCTTGCACTGTCCAGTATAATCATACACCAAAAACATGATTCGCTTGCCAACATATCCATCCATCAACCCCTGTCATCTCTTGTCAGTTAACCCAGTTCTTAATCCCTGTTATGCCAACATAATCACACCTCATACAATGTTACATGCTGCACACCATCTATTCTTTATCCTACCGACTGCTAAGCCACTTGTCTTAAACTTTACCTCTCCCTTCTTTCTGACTACTAAAAATCATAACGGGCCACAACCTAAGGTATCTTCCTTCCAACCCTGTTCTGTCACAAACACATATATCACTGTATGTGTGACGATTGTCACTTGCTCTACAGAAAACTTCCAGCCACATGGATTCACTGTCCTGTACAAAATGCGTACGTCACAATGTGCACACACCTATCATTGCATCAGTCTCCTTGAAGTTTGTCATAAGACTTACCTTCACGCACATATCGCTCACAACAAAACCTGGTGCGCTTGTCACACACAGACGTCAAAGATACAGTCTGCACGCGCACGACACCCGCGTCAAGAACCATGACTCTTAACGAAAGCGAAAGGACACCAATATAACTTGAATAGTCATGACCTTACCCGGTGTAAACCACTCTCCCCCAAAATCGGCCTTGGCCCTACTGCACAGTTAACCAATTCCAATGCTGTGCAGTGCAACTCCGAAATCGTTACTCAGCTTCAACGCATTACTACTATTTACAACTGAAATTGAGCACAATCATTAATTGAGCACAATCATCAAACCTCTTTATGATTCACACAGACACAGCTGCACCTGACTCATATTATGATCCTATACCAAATGCAACTACTCATATCACTATCTTCTTGAAACAACTGAAATCAGCATGAGCTGGCCACAATCGATATCTGCCTCACTGTCATCAATGGTTATTATATCGAACCCAAGTTGTCTAGCCAAACTGCCCCATGACAACCGAACTCAGGAACCACTATGTACACTACTTACAATAGAGACAAACAGAGATGACAACACAATTCGGCTGACAACAAACTTCAACCACGAAACCAAGACAACATCATACCAGACAACCAGTACATGCAACGAACACAATACCAACTAATCACAACATGAGACAACCACAGTACAACTCGACCATATTACAAGACAACACGACGAACCACAACACCACGAACATAACAGATCACCAACCTAGACAGACAGACGATCAACCACACCAGTTCTGCAAATGGCTGAAAGTGGCTGCCAACAAGGACAACATAGAACTCGGCACAGGCCAAGGGCACACCAAACCGACGAGGACCTGGCCCTAACTATGACTCTAAGTCACTCACTCAGCAGAACTAACGGCGCTCCCGCCGCAACTACAAGGAGCACGTCCACTCCGACGACCACCAGGGACCGAAGTGAAGCTACCCCAACGCATTCCGCCCTGGGTCGAATCAAGCGAGCTCCACTCACAACACAAAGCAACCATTGGTCAAAACAGTGTATCCCTCCGCAGAGCTCACACACCTGACCAACGGACTAGTTGTTGCCCGTGCAATTTACAATTTACACACACAACAACAACAGCCGATATCCTGCCCCGGCCTCTCTCATACGGAACCAAAGCGACAAAGGGTAACAGTCGGAAACGAAACCAACTTCCTCCTACCACTCCCTCAATAGATGAAGACTGGAAGGCAAAAATACCGTGTGTCCTACTTCCCCTGCCCACCTACCTAGCCTAACCATCCTAACCCCGAGGACCTTATCCTAACCCCCACCTAAATAAAAAACCCAGCCCTACACACACACACACACGCACACGCGCACGCGCGCGCGCGCGCGCACGCACACGCGCACACGCTCTCTATTCCTGAGCTACCACTCTAAACACATGGACGTGCTGGTTCAGTACCGCCAATCGATGACACACACCCCTGCCTAAGTTTTAAGTACAGGTTAAAACCAACAACAACTTCTCACTCGATCGGCGTTTACCCACACCATACCTATAACAATCCAACTCCCATCACTCACTCTGCCCTGTTGTTACTTTTGATGCACACCAAAACTATCATCCCAACAACATCACTTTTAAATACGTTAACAACCGCAGGTTACATTAATCAACCTGGTCTAATTCTGCCTCACTCGACCTTAACGCGGGCACCTACAAGCAGCCGTTACACTTTGCACTACATAAATTCCATAATTGAGGCTGCTCTGATTACGCACAAATGCTGTGTAACACGTGCTACAAATACCACACTCTCATTAACACTTTGCTACCTCATTCTCTTCCAAAGACAATGACACATGCATAGCTTCGACAATGTCAACCTCTCATGACACGGGTAAATGGAACTGACAAGTTCTCTCTCTCTCTCTCTCTCTCTCTCTCTCTCTCCTTCTCTCTCTCTCTCTCTCTCTCTCTCTCTCTCTCTCCGAATGACAATGCTTTATTGACAATAGTTAAACAACCCGCATCCCAAGGAGTGCCTGCACAATTTCTACTTAAAGTTGTAAAACAATGTGAACAATAGAAATGCCAATCAAAAAAGATGCAAACATGCAAAAACAATTGAACAGTACTAGTAACTAGAAAATGAAAAAATACCATCATCAAACAATATTCTCATCACAATAACAACTTATTGCATAACCATGATTTTCAAATGTTAAGTTTTTTTTCTCTATGAAAATGTAGACATCGTAAACTAATTTGCCACGTTTGCGGTGGAGAGAGACTCAACTCAAACTCCACTCAACTCAAACTGATTTAATGTTTAGGCACATTGAGCCCATAACCATGTTCAGTTAACGTAATAGTAATTACGTATGCACTAACATCTCTTCAGCTCAAAAGGATGATAAAAAATGGGACAAGAAAAGGAAAAGAAAAAGAACCACCAAATGAGGCAAAAGAAAATTATGCAATGAAACTAAAGTCCATGAATAGGAAAATCGTTCTGAGGTACGGGAGAAAATCATACACATTGTGTTAAGACAGAGGTCTTCTGCATATTTAAGTGTTATGGGGTAGAAATTGTGGTTGTATCACCTTGTTTAATACTAACCAATCAGCCACTGATCAGTGATCTTCTCAGTTTCAATGCATAAAAAATGAACTTGCAAGTTGGATCATTACATCGTCGCATTCAGATTTTAGGATAGAAAGCCTCTTGAATTTGGAAAGATCTAGATTGACTCTAGTAAGCAATTTTTGTCTGAGATCATCATATGCAGGGCAGAAGAAAAGAATATGCATTTTCGTCTTCAGGGGAACGTGCACATAAAGGACACAATAGTAAGAGGGCATCTGAAGTATACCTATATCTGTTGCTTTTCAATTCTGTTACGCCAAGCTTAAATCGTATAAACATATTGCGGATATATCTTGAAATTATCAAATCAAAATAATTTTCTGGTCCAAGAGCACTTTAGAAAGAGCTGTACATATTGTATCGTGGTCTTGTTTCAATTTCTCCTAACCATTGTTGCAAAAAGAAATTGATTTGTCTTTGCTTGAATTCACTTAGAAAAGCTTTAGGATTACCTACTCCTTGAGAGAACCATACATAGGCAAAACCACATGTACAAAGAATATTTTTACATGGGTAACCCGTGTGGTTTTCCCTCTTTCATCGAGTGATCTCCACATATGATACGCCATGCGTGCAAATCTGTCATTCGGTAAAGTGCATAACCTTAACCAGAAGGCTATACATCTCACTTTCGCTAGTTTAGTTAGGGAAAGCGGTTCAATTGTCCATAAGCGCAGAAATTTGGTGTATGTAGGCTTACATTAAAAACCCTTACATGCAAAAAAGATGGACCTTTTCTATTTGATTGAATTCACGTATACCCCAAATCTCAGCGGCGTATAACAACATAGGAATGACTTAAGTATCGAATAGTTTAATAGTGCTAGGCTTTGCTAAAACCATTGTTCAAATTGGTACACCAACATATCCTTTGGTGTGCTGTTAGAACACATCCAAAGAATGTAAATGCCGGGGGGGGGGGGGGGGGGGAGCAATTTTGTCCTCGGGTAAATTATGGTTTCTAGGCAACGGAGTGCCTGGTCGCGAACAATGTCAAACACACAGTGCAAGCGTTTTAACTCGTGTAAACTATAAAATAAGACTGAATAACAAAATAAATCCATATTATAGGGGTTGGTTGAAAAATGAGCCAAAAATCATATTCCGAAACCTTTGGGTCAGGCTATATTGTAGGTGCTCTCAATTAGAGACATAATAAGGTAACTAGTTAGCTAGAATTTTTCAGTAAAGACACCAAAGCTTTGGTGATATACAGGCGAAACCAAGGACCTAAATAATGTGTATATCTAACAGATTAATTATAGTGTGTTTTTCAGACTGAAGCAAAGAAGACATGGCAAGCAGCGTGAGTACAGACATGGATTGGATCCTGTGCATCTTTTGCCAGGACACGACAGAAAAGCTGATAAATCCCACCGAAGAAAGCTACAGCACAGCAGAGAGACATTCAGAAGGCTTCCAAGTAGCTGGAGCATTCCCATCATCACTGAAAATAGACAAATTCAATGACGGGTCAGGGATTGCTTCTACGTTAGCCAAACATGGACCTAGGTGGCACAATAACTGCCGTGCTAGGTACAACCAACGAATGTCGGACAGAGCTGAAAAAAGACAGCATGATGAAGCTGAAGAAGATGAAAAAAGATGAAGGCGAGACAGGACCAAGAAAGAGATCACGCAGAGAGAGTGGGCAAGTTTCCCCACAAAGAGACCTGTATTTTTGACTGTGGTAAAACAGGAAACCTTTCTAGAGGTTCCACATACCAGCTTGATTCACATGTTCGGGAAGCTGCTTTGAAGATTGGTGACACAAATCGTCTTGCAAAGTTATCAGCAGGTGACGTCATTGCAATTGACATGATGTATCATAAGGGGTGCCTGGTAGACTTTTACAACAAGGCAAAGCTTGGTGAAACACCACAGACGTCCAGTGACTCTGACTGGATGCACATCGAAGCATAGCATTCGCAGAGCTTGTCATGTACCTGGAAGAGAAGCTGTCTGAAGAATCACACGTTGCAAAGCTTGCTGAAGCCGTGTCACTGTATCAGAGACGGTTAGAGGAACTGGGACAGAATAAAGAGGTTCTCGAGAACTCAACAAGACTGAAAGAGAAACTTCTAGCACACATCCCTGGCCTCACTGCTCATAAGAAAGGACGAAACGTTCTGCTTATCATGGACACACAAGTTGGAACCGCCTTGGCAAAAGCAATGGGACAAAACCCATACCACAGAGGCTCTGATTTTGGCTCAAGCTGCCAAAATCATCCCCTCAGAACTCTTTAATGACTGTTATATTTTTGACGGTATTTTCAAAGAAGATTGCCAGGCGAAGTCAGTTCCCTTCACCTTACAGTCGTTCATCAGCATGCTTCTGAAAGGTCCGGGCATTACAGAGATCTAACAAGAAAGCAACGCCTGTAAGCCTGTCGATAGCACAGCTAATCAAACACAATGCTGTGAAACGCACAAGAGCTGCAGAACCAACAAGAGTCCGTCATCATCGTGGGAAAGAAACTCCCTTTCCACTGTAGGGCTTCTGATTCACACACACACACACACCCGCCAGAAGGCGGTTGATAAGTTCTTCGATGCTGGTGTTTCAGTCTCCTCTAAAAGAATCAACCAACTGTCCCCAAGATCTGTCCATTGCAGTGTGTGCACATTCAAGAAAAAAGAAGGTGTGGTTGTTCCTTGAGGCTTTCACAAATCCGTCTTCACGACAGGAGTTGTTGACAACATCGACTACAATCCCTCATCATTTACTGCAAAGGGATCATTCCACGAAACTGGATCTCCTTGTGCCAGCATCCAGACTTTGATGGCCAGGGCCAGGCAATGGAACCCATGGACTTTTCTTCTGGGAGTGCTTCTGATCACCTTCCAGACTTCTATCTAAAAGTGTCTCCAGTCACAAAGCCTCTTAAGGACGTCGAAGTTTCACCTGCAGCGCAGTTTTCTGTTCCCAGATCAACTGTGGAAGGATATGCCATCCAGCAAGAAAATGAGTGGCTCCAGTATGTGCAAAATAATCGCAATGATGATCCTACGAAGGATCTGTGCCTGAGGAGGGCCGCATTCCACGCAAATGAGCACCAGCTTGTGAGACCAAAGTGTGGGGGTGGACTTCCACTATCATTTGAAGACTGCACATTCTCCAGCCATGATTCCCCATGCTATGGACGTTATCAAGAACGCTGTCACTTACCTGAACCCAGGCAGGATCCCATTCATGACGTGTGATCAGCCCCTCTTTGCCATTGGAAAGAGTATCCAGTGGAAATGGCCTGAGCAATATGGAGAAGGCAAGCTTGTAATTGTCCTGGGAGGTCGTCATATCGAACAAGCAGCACGGAGTGCAGTTGGCACGTGGCTGGAAGATAGTGGGTGGACACAAACTATATTCAGAGGCAGATGTTGTAGAATCAGCTACAGCCATCAGCTTGCTGATCTGTGGACACCTGAAGAAGACCAGGTATGCACATGAAGTCACTGTTGGGGGCCTTGTTTCTGCTTCAGATTGAAGCGTACTAACAGTACTCTATGCAGCTGACAGACTCAGAGAACAGGCTGTTGTTTCAGGAGTGGAAGAATGAAACAAACAGCAAAATCCCAAGTTCATCTACTGGTCGCTTGTGATGGACCTTGAGCTTTCAGTTCTCACGTTCGTGAGACCTCTCAGGACGCACAATTTCCCTTTGTACGCACAGTCACTTGAAGAACTATTAACCTGGTTCTTTCTTCTTGACCACTACCATTACGCCCGATGGCTCTCAGTCCATCTACGAGATATGAAGGAACTGCCAACCAAAGCACCAGAGGCTATTCAGGCTTTTGGTGAGGAAAGTTTACAGTCCAGAAGACAGACGACGTGTTCTCGTCTATCGCTCTCGACCAAGCCCATGAGCAGATGAACAAGATGGTCGAGGGTGAGAGTGGAGTGGTCGGGCTGACAGAGAATGCTGCAGCATTCGAGAAATGGATAACTGCTGGGCCAGAAATGGCAAGCTAGTGGATGAGTTCGAACATGCACTACAACTGACAAACAAAAAAGACAAAAGGCATCATGAGCAGACAGTGGCACACCAGAAACGATACAAACAAGACCTTAGCTCATTGAAAAGAAAGCTGTCGTATCTCGGCAACTCCTTTGCCGAAGAAAGCGAACTCCTGTGTCTGTCTACAAAAGGTGTTGTAAGTACTGAACTTGTCAACACAGTGGTGCATGCCAAAGAAATGGGGTAAGGCGCAGTACTTGGAATTTGTTAATGAAAGGCTGCTGCTAAGGTCAAAACCATTGTCAGACCCAATTCAATTTAACAGAGTAGCCCTTTTTGAGAAATCAGAACAAGTCTACCCAGAGGACCAAGGATCTGAAGCTAAAGACAGCCAAGACCAACTGTGGCTTGTTTGGAAGACTGGGTGTTGGGTGTCAGGCTAGAGGAGGAGACCTTGATGAGTTCTTTCAGCAAGGAAACCAGTCACTCCCTCCATCAATTTCAGATTCTGGAGATTAGCGCCATGGCAACAAAAGCGACCTCCTACAATGTTTGAGAGAAAACTCATGACCCAGTCCTCACTGAACCACCGGTATCAGCTGTTCTCATTGCTAGGGCTGCGCCAGTACACATTTTGAAGCCACACCAAGCACAAAACATTCCAAGAGTACAGTGATTCTGTCTTTGTACCATATGTCCTGATGTGCCTGTCTGCCGCTGATCGCGTTGACATTGTTTGGGACTGTTACCGTGACAACAGTCTGAAGTCGTCGGTGAGGAAGAAACGAGGCTCTGGCATCAGCAGACGAGAGAAAGGATGTTGCTCTGCTACGCAACTGGCCAGAGTTTCTACGAAAGTCAAAACAAAGAAGAACGGTTTCACTTCCTCTCTGAAAAATGTGAAGTTCATCAAGGAAGATGGGGAAAGTGGTCATTGCAACACAAGGAGCGGACGTTGTTAGTTCCAGTGACATTTTGTGAGGACCAAAAAGCCAGGCTGTGCCCTTTTTTCACATGAAGAGGCTGCCACCTGACTGAATGTACACTGTTCTGACTTGGCCAGAATGAATCACACTCATGTCATGATCAGGACTTCAGACACTGACGTAGTGGTGCTTGCAACAGCTCACTACCATTCCCTCCAGCTGGAAAAAAACCTGTGGTTTGCATTTGGTGCTGGATCCCACTTTCGTCTTCTGCCTATTCACAACTACGCCAGCACACTGGGCCCAGGGAAAGCAGCAGCATCTCTGATGTTTCATTCTATTACTGGCTGTGACATTGTATCGTTTTTTTGTTTGGTAAGAAGACTAGCTGGGAAGTGTGGGATGTCTGATCCAGAATTCACACAGCTGTTCCTCAGACTGCTTGCATCACCAAAGAAGTGCTACCTGCAGATCTTGGGTACAGCCATGGGCACCCTATGGCGCCATCTGTGGCCAACATCTTCATGGGATGGTTGGAGCAACGCCTCCTCTCAACTTCTCCATGGAGGGTGGACAGCAACATTTGGCGCCGATTTTATGGACGACATCGCCCTGCTCTGGTTTGAGGGAGAAGAGCAGTTGTGCAAATTTCTGAAGTGGCTCAACCAACAGCATCCCACAATTAAATTCACAGCCAACTACGGCACCAGCAACATCCCGTTCCTGGATGTTAGTGTCAACATCAGCGATAGCCGCATCCACACTGACCTGCACATCAAAAGCACCGATGCACATCGTGTCTCTTCCGTTCAATTCATGCCATCCAAGACGCTGTGTCCGTAGTATCCCTACAGTCAGTGCCTGCGTATCCGCCGGATCTGTTCCAGTGACACCACTTTCAGCCATCGATGTCAGGAGCTGTGCCAGAGGCTGTCCAGGAGAGGCTACTCTAGACCTCTGCTCGACGCAGTAACTATGAAGGTGGCTTCCATTCCCCGGCAGGAAACTCTCTGCTACAAGAGCAAGATACCACACAGAATCCCCTATGTGGTGACACACAACCCTAGCAACCCACCCCTGGGAAGATGGCTGAAGGAAAACATGAGGACCCTAACTCCAGCCGCCGCATGCAGGAAGCGGTACCTCTTCCGCCTATTGTGGGAGAAAGAAACAGCAAAAATCTACGGGGAATCCTCATGCCGTCCAAACTTCCTCCACTCCACCTGCCAGCAAACTCAGCTCCACGTGGCTGTTACAAATGTTCTGCCAGTAAGTGCATCATATGTAAACACCACTTACAAACTACATCAACATTTACAAGCATACGCACCCATCAACAGTTCGCCATTAGGGATCACATGACATGCCAATCCACAAACATCATATACCTCATAGATTGTCTTAGGTGCAGAAACACACAATACGCAGGGAAACAGGCAAAAACTTTACAAAACAAATTCTATCATCACCGTTCGACATCAAAACAAACAAAAACACTCTCGTAGCTAGACACTTCAACAGCAAAAATCACACACTGACCGACCTCATTTGCACAGCCATAGAACAAATTAGAAAACCAAATGCAGCACACGCAAATATAGAGAAAAATACTGGCGACACAAACTGAAGACAAACTACCCGATGGCCTGAACGTTTGGGATAGACTGGACCAGTCCTGTGCAGCTTCTGTTCTGGACAAAACATGTCATGTGCTGCCAAGACTATGGTGTTGGATGCTGAATGTGTTGATGTTGATTGGTTTACTGTGCTCTTTACTGTCCACCACCTTACTGTGCTCACTACTGTCCACCACCATCTCATGTCCTAGAAGTGGGAGTCTATACTCGCCCCATCCCCCTCGGCCCTTCCCCCCTCGGCCCTTCCCCCCCTCACTCGCCCCTGTTCCCCCTCCTCCCCCCCTGACCCACCTCCCCCTATAGCCACCCCCCACCCCCCACCCCACCCCACCCCGTCACCTTTTCTGTTCCTTATTGTCTTTTTTCTGTTCCTTGTTGTTCTTTTTTCTCTCTTAAACCCCTCCCCCCCCCCCTCCCCCTTCACCTTCTCCTGCCTTCTCTGCCCCACGCCCGTCCTACAAACCATCCACGCCACCACCCCTTTTCATCACCATGCTTTTCTTCCCCCGCGCTTATTCCACACCTAACCCTCCCCCCCCCCACCTCCACCTTCTACTACTACT
>JADBJO010024298.1:0-25363 GCA_016801955.1 Conus betulinus
GCGAATTGTGACTCTTTCGCACATCCATGACTCCCTGGGATTTCAGTTCGAACCTTATCTCATCCTCCGATACTCCTTTTTCAAGTCTGGGCAGCGAATGACTCCCTTTGAAGAATTTTAGGTTCTTGTGAGGCGACACTTTGATTTTTCGGTCAACAAGAGTTGTAGATTTCAGGAGCCGATCTGACTGACATTTTGTACCACATTCCACCAGAAATGACCCATTTCTCAGACGTTTGATTGATTTTAGGTTTCCTGACAGACAACTAAAACCTTTCTGGATTGCAAAGGGGCTGAGTGCAGACAAAGGTTTGTCTTCATCAGCTCGCCCTCCCCACCAACCACGAAGGCCAAGATCCAGATTCTGTTCGGGATTTCTGAGTTCCGAGTCAGAATCTGATCACCATCAGATCTCACTTTTCTCTCTTTCTCCTTTGGAAGGGAGTTTAGATATTGAAGCCATGGTATAATGATTTAGGAATTCGTCCCTCCCCTACCCACCCCCACCATCGAGTCCAACTTAGGGCCAGGCCAAGAAACTCGTCTTTGACCCCTCCAGGTTTCAGGAGGGTATACAACAAAGCAGCCACCAACTTACCCTATCCCCCCGATTATGCCCAGCTCCCGGGAACCAGAGAACTGGAGCCACTGCAGGGGTTATCTTGGGCCAGTCTGGGGGGGCTGCCCGTTTTGACCTAAGACCCCCATGCAGGGGAAGCCGGTTGACACACAGAGGCCCATGTGTGCCTCCTGTCTAGGGAATTCCTTGCCAAAGGAATGTGCCCAGCCTAGCCCCGCAAAGGGCCATCAGGTCTTCACTCCGATGAAAAATGTTACCTGCTTTCACGAACCAAAGATCGCGTCGGCGGAACATCTCTGAACAAGGTTTTCCTGGATCTGCTGTAAAATGTTTGTGTCCACATACGTGCAAATCCCACACTCTACAAGAAATATGTTTCACTGTGAGAGGGCACATGACACGGAATGCATCCAACGGAGCTTCTTCACTCTTTAAAAGGTAGGAATGGGTAAAATACGAATGGCCGGTGTGCAGCCGGCACAGAACTGTCTTCTTCTTTACGACCACCAGACGAAGACGGGAGGAACTCCTTTAGGTTTGGACGGATCTGAAGAGTTTGTTATCCGTCTGTGTATTCCAATCCTCCTGCCAGAGGTCTTTTACATAATCGTTAATTTTGGGGTTTCAGATCCGAGCAGGGGATAGGTGTGTTTGACAGTTTCTCTCTTGTGGCATTCTTGGCCAAAACGATCCACCATTTCGTTCCCTCCGATGCCAACATGACCAGGAACCCAAGCCAGAAGAATGTTGTAACCCTCCGCTGTCAACTTGGTAAAAAGGTCAAAAAAGTGTAAAAGTTCGGGGTGCTGAAGGTTGCGGCCAGCTATGGCCTCCAAAGCTGACAGTGAATCCGACAAAACCAGAAAGTCCCTCTTTGGAGATGTGGGAGATTATTTCTAGTGCCAGAACCAGAGCTGTAAGTTCAGCAGAGTAAGGCAGAAGCGTCTGAAGGAATATGTTCTAACAGTATTTGAGAAGGAGCACCAGGGCAGTAGGCTGCACAGGCCACTCCATCTTCAGACTTGGAACCGTCAGTGAAAATTTTCTGATAGGATGGAATTTTGAACAGAGGCTCAGCATACACGCCTTGTATGCCAGAGAGCTGGTGGACTCTTTGCGAAAAGCTGCAAGATCAAAACGAATCTCTGGTGTGAAAAAGGTCCACGGAGGCTCATCTGGAAACTTGGAAAAATCGGACACAACTCCTAGGTCTAGACCTGCATTCCGTGCGTGAGGCTGCATACGAAGGCCAAACGACGGAAATCAGGTAGGGTTGTTTTTCGAATTTGTTTTGGAACTGAGGGTCAAAGACACAGTCAGGTTTTTTAATATGGCTGAGAAAGTTCAGTTTTTGATCAAAAATAACCCCCAGAAATTTACCTTCCTTAACAGCTGGAATGGTGGTTCTTATCCAGAAGAATTTCAGGATCAGCAAAAAATTGACGAAAATTGTGAAAATTGGATTGACTGGTTTTTGTACGTGAAAGGTAACCCGTTTTCCTCGGCCCACTGTTGAATCCTGTTGACACAAAGTTGGAGTCGCCGCTGTACGCTGGCGTAAGAAGCTCCAACACTGCGTACAGCGCGAAGTCGTCAACAGCACAAAGAAGACTCAGAGCCCTGGCTTACCGATTTTTCACAATGTACATTGATCTTAATGCTGAAAAGGGCAGGAGAAGGATGCTCCCCTGAGGTACACCCCACTCCTGCCCATGGATGTCCGAGAGTGTGGTGCCAACACGCACCTGGAAACTGTCCGATCAGCCAGAAAGTTTTCGATAAACATAGGCAGATACGCCACGAAAACCAAGTTTATGCAAATCCATAGAGGATCCCTGATTTCCACGTGGTGTCATATGCTTTTTCTAGGTCGAAAAAGATAGCGACCACATGCTGCTTGTTGACAAAGGCGTTGCGAATGGTGGTTTCTAGACAGGATTAAATGGTCACTGTGCGAGTGGTACTTCGGAAACCGGGCACTTTTCACTGGCCAAAAAGGCCGTCGGTTTTCAGCTTGCCACATCAGACGGGGAGTTGACCATCTTTTTCTCATCAGCTTAACAGTCAGGCAGCTGGTCAGAAGCTATTGGCGATAGTTTGATGGGTTGGGTAGGGTCCTTCCAGGTTTGTGGATTGGAATGATCCAGGCTTTCTCGCAGTGAGGGGGAGGGAAAAAGCACCCTGTGGTCCAGATATGGTTATAGACTTTTGAGAAGGGTCTAGGAGACCAGCTTTACTGGAAGGTGTTTCACAAACCTGATAATGAATGTCCCTCCGACCAGGGGCAGGCGGGAGTTCATTGCAGGGTTGCACGGCTGAGTTTAGTTCGCTAATCTAGAAAGGGAGATTGTCAAGTTCAGCGTTATCTGATGTGAATTGTATGATAGATTTCTCTCGAATTTGCTGTGTATTCTTAAAAAGGCTGGCTGCAGATTGATTTAAAGAGAGGAGTTCTGCTGGAATGGTGGAGGCCAAACCAGAGTGGCAACGAGCTTGTTATGTCCATGATCAAAGAATCACGGCAAGTTCAAGGTGAGTTATGGAGGGGTGTGTGTTTTCCCTTTGATTTGTCTGATTGTGTTCCAAGACTTTTTTCTTTGAGTTTTAGATTGGCAGTCCGGACGCAGTTTCTTTCTCAAGACTGACGTTTAACTGATTTTGAAAGTATGTCTCCGATTTAGCACGGAGTTCTTAGGGCTGGCTCTGGCGTTAGAACCAGAGGGTCGTTGGTAGACAGACCGCTGTAGCCCTTTTACGTCACTTTTGAGATTGTTTGGCAGTCCAAATTAACCAGGGTTCTTTGGCATTTGGGGTTTGTTTAGGAAATTGGAATGGAGGCCTTGGCTGGGCATTTTTGATGTATTGGAAACCGTTTCTGCGTGGATCCCGGACTTTGTAGAACTTCCTCTGTGAGTTCCCCACGGACAGTTCCTGCAAAAAGATCCCAGTTCGCCTTGTTGAAATTTAGTATGTTTGTGGGAACAGTGGCGGCTTTCAGTTAGTTTGGATTTTAGAACAATTGGAAAATGGTCACTCCCATGCAGATCGTCAAGGTGCCGACCACCCATCCGGGCTCACAGACCAGCGATTGGGGTCGCAACACCTGACAGATCCAAATCGTGAAGAGCACCTGTAGCAGAGTGGAGGAAGGTTGGAGATCCATTCATTAAGACCACACCGTTCAAGCTCTGAGAAGACGTTTTCCAGAAGGAGACTCTCTAGAGAACGTATCAACGCTACCCCCCAAGAGGATTGTGCCCTTGGAAAGCGCCCAACAGCAAAAAAGGTCGTTGGAAGCTCCTCTGAGTATCAGGTGACCGGTTTGGCTCTGTCGACGTATGGATACAGAAGGAGCGCCAGATAGACAACAACAATAGTTCGACCCGTTTTATGTCAGAGAGACTCTGGCAGCTAAAGCTTGGGAGGGGAGAAACCTGAGGTAGACCGGGCTAAACAGAAGAGATTTGTGGATAAGCAACGACAGCAGTTGTGTTTTCCACCCGTCACTGCTCAACTGCAAAGGCTGTGCTGTTTTAGAAAGAACATTGAAACCAATAATGAGAAAGAGTTTGTCAGAGCGGTATCAGAGTTCTCTGAAGAGCTAAGACGGCAGGTTTTAAAATGTTGGACAGAGGACTTGCAGCTCTTCAAAATTAGAGTTCACACCTCGATGTTCCAGTGGATCAATGAATCCATGATGATGTAGAGATGGCAACAGACTTCTCAGTCCATTCTGTCTCATCATCATCCTGAACTTGCAAAGGAAAAATATGAGTGCGTGTTTCCAAACTTGAAATGTCTTTTCTTCCTCGGGACTTTTTTTTTTTCTTGTAAGCTCGGGAGGCATATGATGTGGCAATCCACCTCAATGACCTCTCCCACCAGATAGGCTGCCCTGGATCGTGCCTTGATGAGGCAGCACCGCTAGTGGGCGTCTTGCGAGTGCCCGGGGAGAACGAGGGGTGGGGGGGGGGTTAGGGGGCTGTGGGGGTTGGGGGTGGGGGGTGGTTTGGGTGTGGGGTTTTTTGGGGGGGAAGGGTAGACTGTCGAAGCAGAGAGTCCTCCCAACCTGTGGTCTGCTGGTGCAGAATGGGAGGCAGGTTTTAAACGCCACCACCATGATTTATCACAGGGTAGCGGTTTTCTTGCCTCCGCTTGGGGCATGACTGGTTTCGATTGCAGAGTCTTGGAAACACAAAGGTGTCTGTGTGACCCGAGACAATACTGTAGAAACTTGTTTCACAACCTGAGAATAGGACTTGTTCGGATGCTGCGGACTGCTGTGGTCGAAACCAACCTTTTTGCCTCGTGGAATGAGGAATCTTTTCGTGTCTTCCGTCTTCACCCTTGGATACTACTTTCCTGGCGCCAAACCGGACACTCTCTAGAGAGGAATGGGTGGCCGCCTCCGCAGGGGGGTTTGCACAACCGCGCCGGATGAACGCACGGCAATCTCGTGGCTCGGTTGGCAGCAGAACGCCACAAATCTCCTCCCCAGGCATCGATCCCGCACATGGCCAAACTTCTGGCACCGGAAAACAACGCATCGGGGATGGACCATACAGGCTAACCTTGACGTTCAAATAGCCCACCTTGATAGACTGTGGCAGCGAAGGGGTGCAGAAGGTCAGAAAGAGGGTATTTGTTGGCACGCCTTTCAGAACCCTTGCGAATTGTGACTCTTCGCACATCCATGACTCCCTGGGATTTCAGTTCGACCTTATCTCATCCTCCGATACTCCTTTCAAGTCTGGGCAGCGAATGACTCCCTTTGAAGAAATTTAGGTTCTTGTGAGGCGACACTTTGGATTTTTCGGTCAACAGAGTTGTAGATTTTCAGGAGCCGATCTGATTGACATTTTGTACCACATTCCACCAGAAAATGACCCATTTCTCAGACGTGTTGATTGATTTTACAGTTTCCTGACAGACAACTGAAACCCTTTCTGGATTGCAAAAGGGGCTGAGTGCAGACAAAGGTTTGTCTTCATCAGCGCCCTCCACCACCAACCACGAAGGCAAGACCAAGATTCTGTTCGGATTTCTGAGTCCGAGTCAAATCATGATCACCATCAGATCTCACTTTGTCTTCTTTCCTCCTTTTGGAAGGGAGTTTAGATATTGAAGCCATGGTTGACTATATAGCCCAGCCGAATGCAAAGGGTCCTATCAGGCTGTCACCACGTTAAAATCAATTCACAGTCATCTCATTCACACATTCCTTTAAAATACAATCGTCTAAAAACTCACCAAACTTTTGTTAACAATCTTTTCCACGTAAATCTCAGCTCCGTGATGAAAATGTTACACTCTGGTTCAAGAACTCAAAGATCGCGTCAGGCTGAACATCTCTGACACAGGTTTCATGGAATCTGCTGTAAACTGTTTGTGTCTCACATCTGTGCAAATCCCAACACTCTAAACGAATATGTTTCACTTGTGAGTGGCCACATGACATTGAATGCCCCAGGGAGCTTCTTCACACTCTTTGAAAGGTAGGAATGGGTAAATATGAATGCCGGTGTGCAGCCGGCCACAGAACTGCAATATTCTTTCTTCTTTACGACCACCATACGAAGAGGAGAGGAACTACTTTAGGTTTGACGGATCTGAAGGAGTTTGTTTATTTGTCTGTGTATTCCAAGTATCTCCTGCCAGAGGTCTCTGACATAATCGGTTTAATTTTGGGTTTCAGTCGATCCCAGCAGGGAATAGGTGTGTTCGACAGTTTCTCTCTTGTGGCATTTCTTGGCCAAACGATCAACCATTTTCGTTCCCTCCAATGCCAACATGACCCAGGACCCCAAGCCAGAATAATGTTGTAGGTGACCCTCCGGGCTGTCAACTTGGTAAAAAGTTCAAAAAAGTGTAAAAGTTCGGGTGCTGAAGGTTGCTGCCCAGCTATGGCCTCCAAAGCTGACAGTGACTCGCGACAAAACCAGAAAGTCCCTCTTCGTAGATATGTGAGATTACCGTAGTGCCAGAACCAGGAGCTGTAAGTTCAAGCAGAGTAAGCAGAAGCGTCTGAAGGAATATTTTCTTATTAACGTATTTGAGAAGGAGCACCAGGCAGTAGGCTGCACAGGCCACTCCATCTCAGACTTGGAACCGTCAGTGAAAATTTTCTGATAGGAACTAGAAATTTCGAACAGAGGTCAGCATACACACGCCTTCTATGCCAGAGAGCTGGTGGACTCTTTTGCGAAAAGCTACAAGATATCAAAACGAATCTCTGGTGTAAAAAGTTCCATATCAACATCATCTGACCCCGAGAGATACGACTCCACAACAACACAGGCAACAACACATTCACCATGTTTCACCCCACCCACACCACCACCCGTTGACCACCACCACACCCCTTCCACGACCATTGGGAGCATACAGCAGCCACCGCCACTAATCCTATCCGCCTTTATTTGGGATCTCCAACCACCACCACCACTCACCCCAAGAGCTGACATTGGTGGATGTAATATTCCATGACTATGGAAGAGGCACCAATGTCGCCAGAGCTCCCCATTACAGGCGGTTGATGTGTGTGGTGTGTGTTGTGTGTGTGTGTGTTTGTGTGTGTGTTGTTCTTTTTTTCTAACTCCTGGGGGGGGGGGGTGGGGGGTTGGAAAACACAAAACAAAAAAGTAAAATGAAACAGACCGTGTTTGTCATGTATTTTGTTTCCCCCCGTCCGCTGACCCTTACAAACTATGCACTGAAGAAAACACCTCAAAGTATTTGCAAACTTAGCTTTAAATCACAGCCTCATAGTTTTAAGAATCACCCAGGAAACACCACGAGAGGTGTGGGGAATGTTTTCCCAAAAAATATGTTTAGACTGAACACCACAGCGTCATTTCACTTGAAAAATGAGTTTTCAAACAGCTACGGACCATTTACAGAGAAGACACAGCATTGGAACGTTACCAGACATGACTTTACACAAAAGAATGCTAGACAGGGGTAGAAAGGTGGAGATTCCGTCTGAAGCGACGATGCGTTTAATGTAGAAGAAGGAAAGAGACTTGCGATTTTGGGTATAAGTGAACATAGCTTTTCCCGTCTGTCCTGAAACCAGTGTTTGTCCCACCGCCACTTTCCTGCGTAGTGAGCACTCGTTGATAAACATCTTTGGTGAGAGTGTTGTGATTTTTGCTGATCCTTTGCAACTGAATTTGTTTTTCTCTCTTGTCCAGAACAGAAATAGGTTTTTGAACACAGTCCCCACAAACGAGTCCCCTGTGTATTCTGTTTTGAACAAACCCGGTGTTCGTTTGTCATATTGTACATGGTCAAGGCAGTCAGAGCAGTTGTGCCGATCCCATGCTAGCGCCACGGTGCGTGTGCGTTGGAATAGCGCTGTGTGTTTTGAGCACGCCTCAGCTGGAAACCACTGATTGTACTCTTTGTAAAACTGTTCGCGCAAAGATGGTTGTATGACTTCCTCGAAACTCTCACGACTAAGCGCCATGTAGAGTGAGTCTGTATCCATCTCCAGCAGTTGAAAGTCTGACCTGTCCACGAATTTGTCCAGAAAATCCGTAATAGAATTCTAACATCCGCAGTTTTGCGTACTGATAGACAAAGTATCCAATCTGCAAAGGGAGTGCCCAGTTGATTTTTTTTCTTGCTCAGCTCTCACCTCTACTACACCCCCTCCTAGCTCGGTCAGTGTTTGAAACCGACTTTCATTCACCAGTTTGGGTACTTGGTCAGCTGTGACGTAGTGAATGTCCCTGTGTTTGGCGATGTTAGTCAGAGTTTTGCCGTAGGCGCTGTTGCCGAGCAACTTGAACGTTTCAGCCAAGACTGTTTGGGATGAATCAAGGTCCCCCTTTCTACGTGCGTCAGACACGCGTTCGTTCGCCAAACTGTCTGAAACACGAGTTGGGTGTGTACTCAATGATCAGTGTGATGTTGCTTACTTTCAACCCATGCTCCAAGTACCATTTGAGTAAAGGAGTGGCCAGAAGGATTTTTTTTTCCATAGTAGCTAGCCAACAAAGTGCGACGTGGTCGACTCAGGATGTTGTGCTTTTCTGCGTATTCACGCATGTATTCACCAATGTTTTCTTTCCCAACAGTCGCATTTTTAAAGATAGGTTGAAGTTCAGAAAAGTGTTCTTTCAGACGGTCTGGCACACAAATGTCACATTCAATCAGACCAAAAACAGAGTCATTTTTGAACAGCGTTCAAAATACCTTTGTTCTGTGATAGAAGACATACCCAGAAACGGTTTGAGAGAGATGGGAAAACGTGTTTTTAGGAAGTGTCTGATGTGTGGGTTGTGCTGTTTTTCTCTTCCTGCCACTGACATTCCCACATTTCTACCACAGTCACTTTCACATCCTCACGGAGATAGCTGGTAATGTCTTGTGTGTTTTTTTCTCTGAGATCTGTGAGCGGTTTTCCGTTCACAGGGTTAATGTGTTTGCCTCGAGTGAGATGACAGAACCATTCTCTCGCTTGCTGACCATACCACGTCCGTTCTTTTCTTCTGCCTTAAACCCCGTCTCACATCTTCTAACAAGTGGGGTGCTGTGTGTGGGCATTGGGTTGCATGCTAGCCCACAGGTAAAGCGCATTGGCGTTCATAGCCTCGAACCGACTGAACAGGTTTGTCAGTAACTTTGTCACGAATGAATGTTCCGTCTTTTTTCGTGATATCTGTGAAAGATAATGGAGGGCCACCAACATATTGTTCAGACCAACAGCGTATGTAGGTCTATCTTGGTTTTTCATTGAAGAGAGAAAAGTAAACACCAGGAGACAGGGTTTGAAACAAGTATTTGAGAGTGATGCCTGGAAAAGAGATACCATCTTGAGAAGAATCAATGCCTAACGCGAATACATGTCAATCTGGGCTTGAAGAGCCTGCATGAATGGGGCCACATCCTTATTGTTGTACACCACCAGGAAATCTTGCAGACTGGTCATGTTGTTTTCCTCCCACATGTGTTTGACAGAACGGCGTACTCTTCCTTGGTGATGTTTTTTCATTTTGAGTTTTGCTAAAGAAGGCGGCGTGAGGTGGAGAGGAGGTTTTCTTTCAATTTGTCCAAGCTGGGTCATGTACTCATAACAAAGTACCCTTTTGGTTTCCTCCACCCCAAACGCTTTCAAGATATTTTGAATATGAAATCCAGGGGCCAAAAGTCATGCCAAATGTCCAAAAATTTGAGTTTTTCTGACTGGCAGATACACCATATACTGATTGTTGCGTTTTACCACAAACTTGATGGGTTTTTGTTTTGAGACTTTTTTCACTTTTTTGTCTTTTTTCCCTTCCTCTGCACTTCTTCGTCTTCTCCCTCTCCTCTCTCTCTTTCTACCCTCCCTCCCTCTCTCGCTCTCTCCTCTCCCTCTGTATTACGTCCTAGCGATGCGCCACTATCACACTTTTTTTTCACTTCATTCACATGACTATTCCAACATTATTTCTTTGTTCCAGGTGATGATGACAGGTGGAGCGAGACGGAGGTGAGACCACCACCACCATCAACACACCACCTTCGCCACCACCACCACACAGCCGCACAAGCACCGCCACCACCATCTATGTGTGAATCTTACGTCTGTGTTTTCTGTCTGTTTTGGTTTCTCCTCTATGTTTGTACGTCTGTGATCCGTTCCGTTTCCTTTGTTTTGTTTTCTTATAAATTAATCTGCTATGAAGAAAAAAGGGCAACCCCAAATGGTGTACGTCTGGTCAGAGAGCGTCGTTTATTGTCGTTAATGGCCTCCTGATGGTGGTCACTGACTGCTGCCTATCAACACCGAGGACGAGGTACAGTCAACGTGGAGCCAGCTTGATGGGGCACATGCTCATCAATCGTCCATCTTCAAACGCTCATCAGTGTCGTCAGGAAGGTGAGTGTTAGCGCACATGAGTGTTCAGGAGGGGAAAAAAAAAGTGTCGTCATCACTGTCATCTACACCGCCATCTCCTTTTTGAACCCACGCCTACGTCAGCGGACCAATTACGCGGCAACGAGAAAAACCCCTCATCTGCTTAAAACAAACAAACACAGCGTCGATACATTCATCGATCCGCGCAAAACGCACACGCGCAGCAGCAACACAAAACACCCCCTACTCTTTTTTAACCCCCTACGTCAGCCACTCCACCACACAACAAAGAAAAAAAAAAAAAAAACAATCCACTTTTTTAACCACGTGAATTGTTTTTCAATCCCCATCTTGACTCACCACCACACCGTGACCTTGACCCTTCCACCCCCTTCCGCCATGCCCACCACTTGCCCGCCCACCTGCGCCTACTTCCGGCATGCGCAACACCACTTCCGGGTGGAGATCCCCTCTCCGAGATCCCCTTTTGAAGGGTGAAAAGTCCCTAACCCTACTACTCTGGTACTCACAGATAAGCAATCAGTGAATCTCACACACACACACACACACACACACAGCACACAGAATATCAAGCAAACAAAGAAAACACACACACACCCAAGATCAACTACAGAACTCTTCTGATGTTTTTAGTCATTTTTACCTTTGTCAGTCATTAATTATTTTCATTTTCAGTTTTATTACAATGTTTTTACTTCATCTTGATTTCATGATATATTGATATTTTATTATCAAATTTTTGAAACAACATATACACCCAAATTTTGTTTGGCAGATGAACTATTCTTTTCACTATTCCTTGGGTAACTTCAAATACTTGGCATTCTGTACAGCTTATGTATTGTAAATGGGAAGTGTAGGTGCGTGAAGATAAGACTCGAGCTTGGTTTGTGTATTGTTTCTGGGTATTATACCCCAGACTTTGAGAAAATAACAGAACTTTGGCTGATTTTGCAGTGTTCACCTCCTCAAAGATACATTTTCATGAACTACAAACTTTTTGGGGATAGCGCAATTCGTTTTTTTTATGTCAGACTTGTCCACTCATAATACGGTTGATAGCACTGTTGTGTGCAGTTATAAAATCTAGCTGTATTTGTTTTGACTGTTTTTCCTACCTGACCTGTCTGCCTACCTATCCACCTACTTACCAACCTCTCTCACCTTGTAATCCTTAAAATACATCTTCTAAAAACCCCGCACCCGAAATTTTGTTAAAAAAAACTTTCCACTGTAAAATCTCAGATCTGATGAAAATGTTAATCTCTTTAAGAAAAAGAAGAAGACATAATAGTTTCAAAGAGAAATGGACATCGAGGAGGGAGAAGAGGAGATAGGGGGAGTTGAATATGTCACCATGAATATTTACAACGCAGCGTTGACATAAGGTGTCTGACTTTGATTAATGAGAGGAGAGGAAGAGGCCCGACAACAAGAACAAAAAAACAAGAATAACAACACCGGGAGCAGCAATCAACAAGCCTCAACCACTAGACATTATATATTAAAACCACCACCAGAAGAGGTTGACATTATATACGGTGGGTCTGCGTGCGTGCGTGTGTGTTTTTTGTTTATTTTAACTGTCTCAGCACACCCTGAAGGTAAGGTAATGTTGCTTATAGCCCCTGCCGACCACAAAGAGGCCAGGCCATATCAGGGCCTGTCACCCACGTTAAAATCACGTCCACAAAATCAACTCACAAGCCACTAGTCTCGCCTCTGAACTGGCAAAGGCATAAGAAGTGAAGAAAATGAATGTGTGGAAAGTTTTCAATGTGTGTAACAGTGTGTGAAACAGTTGACACGTGTAGAAGTGAATGAACCCATAGTGACCTGAACAACTGACATTCAAGAAGCAAATGAATGAAACCATTGATTTACAGTCCCTGAATTAGACAGACAATGAAAGACTTTTCGTCAACACCACGATTTGTTGACATTAACTTGTGCGACACTCTTCTAAAACTAAAAGCTATAATGATGCTAAACTGCAGGATTCTGAACAGAACGTTCAAACGGGATTAACTGTTCCCGTTAATGTGAGGAGAGAAAAGTTTCTGTGCATGTTATGAGCTTGAGGCTATTCTGTACTATAAAAATGTGCAGCAGCGAAGGTCCTTGTCACACAACCCATTAAAATACACCTAAAAACACACCAGAAATACTTTGTTAACAATCTTTCATTCTGTAAAACTTCGATAGTGCTCAGCTCTCTGTCCCTGGGGGTCCAGCATATTCAGATCTATCGCAAAAAAAAAAAAAAAAAAAAAAAAAAAAAGAAAAACTACAGAGTAACAGCAAAGAGCTACAATCAGAAAACACAAAAGGCAAAGCAGAGGTAAGGTACTGTTTGCTTATAGCCCAGCCAACCGCACAAAGGGCTATATCAGGGCTGTCACCCCAACGTTAAAAAGGTAAGGTACATGTTGCTTACACGCCCAACCGACTGCAAGTCATCAAAAAAAAAGAGAACCACACCAGCACCAACCCCATTCACACATCTCTCAAGCAGAGCAGAGAGCTAAGCCAACAATCAGGAAACAAAAAACAGGCAGTATGCCAACCCCTGGGGCCATTGAGAAACAACAGAAACATCCCACAAGCATAACTTTTGAATGCGAGATAAATTTTGAAGGAACAACACTTTCTGTCTGAATGTGTCAGTAGATTTCAGTCCTCCAGACGCAAAGTCTCAGCCTATAAGGCAGCAGTTATAGCAAAGCCTTACCCACCCAAACACCCAGGCCATATCATTATCAGGTAAGCGTTCTTTGCAACAACCTGGCCAGCAGCACTCCCAACCATTACATACAGCCGTCCGTGGTCTCTGCAATTGCCAGGTGTTACCACGGGTGTTCGGTGCCTATGCCAAAAGAGAATGCAAAAGAGTGAGTTGTCTCTTTGTCTCCTCTCTTTCTCTCTCTCACTGATAAGTAATCATGCTCACAACTGGTAAGCAAAGAAACCCGTACACACACAGATAAGCAATCATTGAATCATGCACACCACACACACACACACACACACACACACACCACACAGATTTAGCAGCAGAAACAAGAACCACACACACACACACACCCAAGATCAACACGTACAGAACTCTTCTGATCTTTTTAGTCATTTTTATACTTGTCAGTCAGTATTATTTCATGTCAGTTATTGCAATGTTTTAACTTCATCTTGATTTCATGACATCTGATGTTTTATTATTATAATTTTTAAACACATATACACCAAATTTTGTTGTTGGCAGATGAACTATTCTTTCTCTATTCCCTGGGTACCCGTCAATACTCTGGCATTCTGTACAGCTTATTTCTGTTTGTAAATTGTAAGTGTATGGTGGTGGAAGATAAGGTAAGGTAGATATTGTTACTTTATTGCCCAGCCAACTGTGACAACAAAAGCTACGGAGACATACAATACATAACTAAATCTCAGAGAATCTGAACTGAAATCAACAACCAGACCACTGCTAGTTTTGTTCCGCCCCCCCCCCCCCACCGTCCCCCACCCCCCCCTCTTCCAACAGTAACAGCGTCATTCATAGTTTTTCATGTTACATTATTTATTTCATTCTGCAGACTTTCACACACAGGAAAATGTTAGAATTTTATTTTATATTGGTTTTGCATTTCATATAAAGGCGAATTTGACTGCACAGTTTGTTGCAAAATCCATTCAAAATTACAATCGTTGAGGAAACAGAATCTTCTTCACCTGTGATCGATCGAGGATCAGCCACCGAAGCCAGACAGCTGATGATTAGTTCAGACTGAGGCAAGCCTTTCTTCCACAGTCATTCTATAATTCATATAGGTCCTGGCTAGTGTTTGTTTCAATTTGCTATTCACGACTTTCCTGACCCCTGTGACCCCCTTGGAACAGTAAGCCGCCACCACTGTCACTAAATTAAGAAATATGTGTCATGACTTTCCACTTTCAGCAGAAACATGGCAGAAACAATGCTTGGGGCTACTGGCTCTTCTTCTTCTCTCTTCTTCGTCAAGACATAGTGGGACGTCACTGTTCAGTACATGGCTGCTCCTACAATCAAAAGAAACTGAACAATCTTCTCTCGACCATGCCGTGTTTTGAGCATAAAAATCTCTGTCGGTGTGAACCGCCGTTTCGACTTCACAAAATGCCAGACGATCCTGATATCAAGAGACAGTGGCTTGCTGCTCTCAGGCTCAAAAATCCATCCCAAAAACATGGCATGTGTTCTTTCATTTCCGAGAGAAGAAGCCCCCACGATTGAGAACCCTATTCCAGAAATTAATCTGGATATGAGAAGGTGGTCAAAAGAAGAAGTATCTTAGTTCATGGCTCAGACGTGTGGAAAAACTGTGCAGTGACTGAACCATCAATACGCGGAAACCGAAAGTGACGATCGTCCTCACCTTCAGTTCTACAGACAGAATCACCAAGAAAGCGACTGAATACAGGTAATTCAGTTTACTTTATATTGTGGTGGCAGAATAATCAAAGTATTGATTGTGACCACTTACACTGCCAAGAAGAAGAAAAAGATTGAGACAAAGTCCTACTGTTGGATTTCATACAGATCTACCTATTGTCAGTCTGCTCTGATCTTCTTCCCTTTGGGCCCCCATGATCATCAAATTGATCATTCTGACCCCCCTCGACCTTGATCTTGAAATTAGTTGAACGCGCCACGTGTGACATTGTATCACTATCAACGAAACTAAGGGAGAGCATACTGTTTAAAAAGCCCGGGCCGGCCAGCGCCTGTCCAGCATCTGAACAGAGAGATGTGTGTGTGTGTGTGTGTGGGGGGGGGGGGGGGGGGGGTATTTGAAGCAACAAAAACAATCCCACAGTATGACTTTGAAGTGCGAGGGGTAAATTTTGAAAGAACAAACACTTTCCATCATGAAGAAGTGTCAGTAGATTTCAGTCTCTCCAGACGCAAAGTCTCAGCCTATAAGGCCAGCAGTCAGCAAAGCCTTACCACCCCAAACACTGGGCCATATCATTTCAGGTAAGCTTCTTTGCTCAAAACCAATCTTTTGTGTATAGTTTATCAAACACTGTTGACTGTTATGCATTTTTTTTTAATAGTTTGCTATGAAGAATTTGCTGATTGCAACGATGAAGTTATGTAATGGGGTGGGGGGGGGTGGTGGGGGGTGGGGGGGAACCAGTGAACTCTGACACTACAATTTTGCCAGTACAATGGGGTCCCCTCCGATTTTTGCTTTATTCTTTTATTCTTGTCGTTACTGTTCACAGAAAAAAAAAAAAAAAATGGCCACACTATCACTTGGTTTTTTTCCCCTCATGTCTCGGCTTCCAGTTTCGTATAGGAACAATCACTCTAGTAGACCAGTCACTCGTTCATATACTCTCAAGATTTGGTTGACAATACTTACTCCCAACACCCTGTGTCATCCATTCCTACTCAAGAGTCTCCTACTCCCTCCCCATCCAGTCAGTCGACGGTAGATATAGTAAGGTAATGTTGTTTTTTAGCTCAGCCGACCGCAAAGGACCATATCAGGGCTGTCACCACGTTTAAAAATCAACTCACAAGTCCATCAAAAAACATATCAAGGCTGTCACCATGTTAAAATCAACTCACAAGTCATTAAGGGGAGAAAAAAAAAATTCACACATCTCTTTAAAAATACATCTTCTAAAAACGCACCAGAAACTCCTGAATCAGTTACATATCGAAAAAAAAAAAAAAAAACGATTGCTCATGACCCAAAGAAATTAAAGACATGAGAGAAGGTAAGGTAAGGTAATGTTGCTTTTTAGCCCAGCCGACCCACAGAGGGCCATATCAGGGTTGTCACCACGTTAAAATCATCTCACAAGTCATTACGAAAAAAAAAAAAAAAAAGCCCCATATCAGGCCTGTCACACCATGTTAAATCAACTCACAAGTCCCCCCACCCCCCCCCTCCAAAAAAAAAAAGAAAAAAAACAACAACAAAACACACACACACACACACACACCTTCCACATCTCTTTAAAATACATCTTCTAAAAACGCACCAGAAACTTGTGAATCTGAACATATCGAGAAAGAAATGAGAAGATAAGGTTGTTGCTTATAGCCCAGCCGACCGCAAGGGGCCATATCAGGGCTGTCACCACGTTAAAATCAACTCACAAGTCAGTCATTCACACAATTCTTTCAAATATATCTTCTAAAAACGCACCCAAAATTTTGTTAAAAAACTTTCCACTGCAAAATCTCAGATCTGATGAAAAAAATGTTAATCTCTTTCAAGAACTCAAAGATCGTGTCAGGCGGAACATCTCTGAACAAGATTTCATTGAATCTGCTGTAAAATGTTTGCGTCTTGCATCATGCAAGTCTCAACACTCTAAAAGAATATGTTTCACTGTGAGTGCGCATGACATGGAATGCACCATTGAGCGTCTTCACTCTTTAAAAGGTACGAATGGGTAAAATACAGAATGGCCGGTGTGCAGCCAGCATAGAACTGTTTCTTCTTTATGACCACCAGACGAAGATGAGAGGAACTCCTTTAGGTTTGGACGGATCCAAAAGAGTTTGTTATCCGTCTGTGTATTCCAAATCCTCCTGCCAGAGGTCTCTGACCTCTGAGTGGGGCAACGACTAGAAAGACACCTCCAATCAAAGACACACAAATCTGAGAAAAAAAAACATGCTAAAATAGTGGCAAAACAGGCAAAAATTGTGTCTCCTCCTAACAAGCAGAGTCAGCCATAGTGGGCCTAACATGCACACAGCTGAAAGCCTATCTGAAAAATTTTTTGGTATGAATTCTTTGAAGGAGGAAAATTATATACCAGAGTTTTCTGGATGATCAAAAAAAAGAGAGAGAGAAAATGAAGCAAACAGAAAGTGCAAACAGATAGTGCAGACAGTTCTGAAAACTTGCCTTGGTCAGGATGAGTTTGATGCTTCCGCACTTTCTCTACTGAGCTCTACTTGGAGGTCAGCGAGAGACGGTGAACCTTCTGTCATTGACAAACTGAAAGAGGAAAGATCATGGGGAACCATTAAAAATTAACTGCGAGCCTTCAGTCACTTTGTGGATTTTTTTAGAGTCAGGCAGGCCCCTCCTGCTTCACAAAAATGATGCCACATCACTACTTGTGCGTGTGTGCGTGCGGTGTGTGTGTGTGATAATTATGTACTGTTCTTATCTTCTCTTGATACTGCTTCTTTTTCATAATAAGTTTCTGAAGTCAGAACTCTCTTCTTGGAATTTTTCTCACTGAAAAATGCACAGAAACAAAAAAGGAAGAAGCAGATGAAGGATAAAAACAAAAAGACAACTTAGAATATTTTGGAACACTCCTGATTTTCCTGAAACATTCTCTCTCTCTGTTTCTATTATAATAGTAATGTTCACACATTTTTCCACACATTTTATTTTTCAGGCTGCTGTTATTGAAGATGAGACCAAGAGGATAGGATTTGCTTGCTGTCTGGAGGTACAGTTCATGTCCTGCAAATAGTTTGGTTCCTGGCACAACTACCATGGACCTCACTGAAGTCGGGGAGTGGTGTACACCGGGTATGTACATCAACCTCTGTCTTGTAGGCAGCAGCATCTTCCAACGGCATTGGATTCACCCGAGCTGTCACGTTTCATGGGTTTTGACAGACTTACCCCACCACCAATGAACCTGAAAACATTCCAGCATTACCAGAAGACATACCATGAAAGTTGCATGCAGAGCAGCAGACACCCATCTGCAAGAAGCAGCTGAGCATGTACGAGAATTATGTGCCCAGATGAGAATCGAACCTTCACCAGATGGTTGCCTTGATGTGTCTTGATGGAAGCTGGCATCGGACAACGAGGCAGAACATCACATAATGGAGTAGCGTCCGTCATAGAAATTTTTTCTGGACTGATAATAGATTATGTGGTCCTGAGCAACTACTGCCAGGCATGTGAGCAAGGTCCACAGCTCAGGATGTGCTCCAAACGTTCATGAATGGTGGCAGAAACACAAGGATGATTGCCAGGAAAAAACTGTGATTGTACCAAGCACCAGCCATGGAAACACGAGCTGCAGTTATAATGTCTGGCAGATTTTTTAGAGCTCCATAATTTTAGGTTCGAGCACCTTCTTGGAGATGGTGATGCCAAGGCTCATGCTGCAGTCAACCAGTCTTGTCCATAAAGGCCCGACTTTGAAGTAGAGAAAAAAATAGAATGTGTTAATCATGTAACAAAGCGCATGGGTACTGCTCTCCGAAATTTGGTGGAAAAGCAGAAGGCCATAAAGGAACCCACTGGAGGAAAGGGAAAGCTGACAGAAAAAAAGAATTGCTCAGCTGACCAGCTACTATGGACGTGACATAAAAGACAACGCTGGGGATCTTCAGAAGATGGAGCAAGCTGTATGGGCTTCCTTCTTCCATTCACTGAGCACTGATGATGATCCTCATCATATGCGGTGTCCACCTGGAGGCAATTCTTGGTGTTTCTACCAAGAGCCGTGGCCAACAAGCAGAAACCTCGCCCACCACATTCCACCCACCACTGCCATGCACCATCCACTGATGTGCTCGCTCCACATCTACAAACGACTTGGAGACCCCCAGCATATCTGCGGCGCTGCCTTTCTGGAAAGACCAAAATTCAAATGAGTCTTTCTGTTCCATGGTGTGGAGAATCTGTCCCAAGGAGAGATGGGCAGGGCGACGCACTGTCAACTCTGCAGTAGCTGTGGTGTGTTCAGCGCTTCAACAAGGGGTCCACTGCCCTTCTGGATGTGCTTGCTGAACTGGACCTTGTGAGTGGGATCAATGCTGAGAACTTTGTAGTCAAAGCAGACACTTTGAGGGTCAAGACAGCTTCCAGAAGATCCTCCTGAAAAAGCAAAGAAAAGAGGAAGAGGAATAGAAAATGTGAGGCGCAAAGAATGAGAACAACGCCGGGTTCATGAGGGAGATTAGTGTACGCCTCTGGTGCATTCTGATGATTTTTTCCGCCCCCAAAGAGAAACATCTGAAAACAAACTTGTGTACATGCAGCTATGTTATTTTGTTGATATTTCAACTCAGACAGTCTTTTTTCTTTGTTTGATTGGTAAGTACTAGGGTTTTAAAATATAACCCTATGTTTTGAAGCCTTTTTCTCAAAACAAACTTTCTGCTTACCCCCCTTTTCCTACGGTAGTCGTCCACGGCCTTATCCGGCAACAATGGACAGTGACGGCAATCTTTTGAAATTTGGCATACTAAGGTAAAAATGTGTGCTGAGTGGCTTAAAACTAGTTTGAACTCTGTACGTTCTATAATAGTTTTTCTTCGGACCCATAGTAAGTAATTAAAATCACTAGTGAGACATAAAGAAAAATCACCAAAATTTGGAATGGGCAGTGCAGCACAACATTTGTTTCAGGACGTCTATTTCTGCCTATGTTGCACTAAGTGATATTCACTGACTCAGGTGAAATAGTCATTAGTAATCCGTGCGCTATACTTCTCCAAAGCTGAAAGTGAGGGCTTGGAGTGTGGGTAACGATATGGCATTCTTTTTAAGGTTTACAGCAGATTATTTCAAGCTGTTTTGACATAGACTTGAAACGTTGCTCAATTGTCTGTCTTTGGTGTCCCACCAAGTATGTGTGCAAAATTTTACACCCGAGAATATCTTCAGTAGTTTTTTGATAAACAAAAATATCCAAAATATGACCCCATGGTCCACCTTAATTAAAGGTTGTATTCAAACGGTTACAAAGTTGTCACTGCAGGAACTTCAAAGAAGAAAACTAGATGACGAAAACAGGGGTCTTGATTTCCAACACGTTAAAAATGTACCTGGACATGACAACGGCTGGCAGTTTGTCTCGCCACTTTGAGAGGCATTCTGACAATACAGAGGATGACAAAGAAAAGGCTCACAGGAGCTTCAGCTAGCATTACAGAATGGAAAAAGAGCAGGCATCTTCTGCGACAGACATGAAATGTAAAGATGTTCAAAACGCTGAGAAGGAAGATGAAGGCTTTGTCATACTGGTTGGGGAAGGCAAAACGTTTAAAGTCTCTGGGGCCTCAGGGTGGTTTTTGTTCTTTCCCACTGAGTATGCATTGCTTCAAAGTACATAAAAGAGTTCAGAACATTCTTGAACCTTGTGGGGAACAGGTTTTTTATAGACTTATCAGAAGAAAGAGCAAGTGTGGGAAAAAATAGGGGCATCTTTGAAAGATGCTTGGACTGATTTTGGGCCATGGTGGCAATGGACGTTGGTGACTTACTTTCACTTTGATCACAAAAAGCATTGTCTCAAAGTCCAGAGAACAAGGTGTAGACAAAGGGTGAAAAGAAGAAGATAAGATAATGTTACTTATAGCCCAGGTGACCGCAGGACTTAAATCCTTTTCTTCCCAGAGTTCTTGGCACTTCATTGTGATCTGTCAGCGGGGTTCATCAGAAAACAAGAATCAAATCAATTCTTCATTATTTTACATAATACAACAAAAAGCTGACTCTGTCACAGTCTGTCCACAGTCTCTTTCCCATTTTCAATGGTTGCACAGATATGTTTATAGAATACTTAGACTATAGTGTCTTCATCTGCGTCTGCAATTTCATATATATATATTTTCCATCTCCATCATCAAGTAGTAGCTTCATTTCGCCTAGTACGGTATGTTAAGGTGATGTTGCATATAGCCCAGCCAAACCACAAGCCCCGGAGGGTTAAGATAATGGAGGGGCCACCAACAAGATTGTCACGCAAGAGTGTATGCAGGTCTTTTGTTTTTCACTGAAAGAGAAAAATGCATATCAGGAGAATAAGGTACGTACCAACTATTTAAAAGATTGATGCCTGGAACAGGTAAGGTAAGGTAATGTTGCTTATAACCCAGCTGACCCACAAGGGGCCATATCAGGGCTGTCACCACGTTAAAAAACTCACAAATCATTCAATCCCCACAACTCTTTAAAATACATCATCTTCTAAAAAAAAACACCTGAAATTTGGTTAAAAAACTTTCAACTGTAAAATCTCAGATCCCATGAAAAAATGTTAATCTCTTTCAAGAATTCAAAGATCACATCAAGCAGAACATCTCTGAACAAGATTGAATTGCGTGCGTGCGTGCGTGCGTGTGCCTGTGCGTGTGGCCTTTCACCGAACCCTCAATGATGCAGTACAGGTCCATCATCCCTCTCTTTGGCAGTTCATTTTCGCCAATTGAAAGACGGTCAGACCCTGACAGAAAACAAAGTAGCCATGGCACTGAGAGGAGAGCTGCCTCCACGACGTCGACGAAGTGGAGGGTACTAGAAGAGAGACTGCTGCGCCTAACTGAGTACAGTGCTGCAGAGCGTGATGCAAACTCATTAAGGTAAGGTAGGTAATGTTGCTTATAACCCAGCGCGACTGTTCTGACTGAGGAGCAGGCTGACATTGTGCAGCACGTCCAGTATGGAAACAGAAGCCTCCATCAGCATGGACACTGTGGCTGAGGCCCCCACTACAGCAGATGACCTTGTCACACTGCCAATCATGGCAGAGGAGCGGCACCTACAGGGAGGAAGCAGGACTACAGGATCTCTTCATGGAAGGCGATATGACGCACCTGCCTTGCCTGACCTCAATGGCATCGGTGAGCTCCCCTTCGTTCATTGCAGTCCAAAGCCTCCATTCAACAAGAAGTGGGTGATAGGTTTAGCCTGAAACGCCCTTCAAAGAGCAAAGACAGCAAAAAGAAAAAAACAACAGTGTGCAATCATCGACTGCTGACAAGTGACGAAGTGTACATGCAAAAGTGGCCCAGAGAGAAGAAAAAGGAAAGAAAAGGAAAGAAAAAAGAAAAGCAGGCCAGGAAACAGAAAACAGAGGAAAGGAGGAGACAGAGAACCTCAAAGATGCTCCCCGCCTCTGCTTCCACCCAGCTTCCACCCCAGTTTGCATTCCTGCTACCATCTTTGCTTCCACCCCTGTTTTCATCCCTGCTTCCATCTTTGCTTCCACCCCTGTTTGCATCCCTGCTTCCATCTTTGCTTCCACCCGTTGTTTGCATCCCTGCTTTCCACCCCAGTTTGCATTCCTGCTACCATCTTTGCTTCCCACCCCTGTTGCATCCCTGCTTCCACCCCAGCTTCCATTCTTGCTTCCACCCCAGTTTGCATCCTTGCTTCCACTGTCACCTCCACACCTGCTTCCATCACTACTTTAGGCTGACTGAAATGAAAACCCACCAAAACAGTGAACTCCAGATGACATTCCAGTAAAGAAAAATAAGACAATCTGATGTTATTTGTTAGACTTACGGTGCTGGTGTTCTCGTTTGTATCAAGGGAATTATGATAAATGACAAATTTTTGGTGGGCCAAGTCTTAGCTGTTGATTCATATTTCCATTGATTTAAAGTCCTGTAAACCTGCTTTTTAAGTTTGTACAGTATAGCAAATCGCTGTAAAATGTGAATCAAAATAATATATGAAATCATTTATAATGCATGATATCACACATACTCCGGAGAATTAGTCCACAGTTAAGAAAAAAAAGCAACACACTCGATTTCCGCGATAATTTGTCTTCTGCTCCCATGAAATCTGTTCTCGAAATAGCCCGCTGCTGACGTCAGGGCTGTGATGTCATGTCCAGGGCATTCATAACAGGTAGAAAGCGAAACTAAGCTGGCTGGGAGAGAAACTTTACCGACCAGTACCTCCCGTCATAAGTTCACTAGCCAACGCCGAAAACGCTGAGAGTGTGTGCTGCACACGGGGATGTTGGGAGACAGTCAGCAACATGAATGAATCATGTCTTTTCTTCCCACCAGTTTCCAAAGGATCAACGCCGAAAGAAGAATGATGGGCGTGTAGAATCAACACAGTGGGTGAGCATGGCAAGTTAAGGATGGCCGAAAGCACACGACGTTGTCTGCTCCAAGCATCTTTTGCCAGGTGATTTCATGCCGAGGTTTAAGGTTCAGCGGGAAACCACGGCATTCCTAAGTTCGCTCCCCAGCCAACAAGCGATGTCGTTCCCTCAGTCTTTGAGCACACAACGAGGGAGAAAGAAAAAAGGCACTAGGCTGCAGCTGCCAGACATGAATCGCTGGTTAACAAAACGGAGAAGGCCGGAGGTGAGTTTGGCCTACAGTAACAAGTTCATACCAATATGCAGTATGATGAACACCTGAGTGAATAAGGTAAGGTAAGTAAATGTTGCTTATAGCCCAGCCGACCGCAAAGGGCCATATCAGGGCTGTCACCACTTAAAAAATCAACTCACAAGTCATAAAAAAATAAAGATTAAAAAAAGAACTTTCACACATCTCTTTAAAAAATACATCTTCCAAAAAAACACAGCAGAAACTTCCTTAGAAATCTTTCATCTGTAAAATCTTTAATAAGATGAAAAATGTTAATCTCCCTCAGAAACTCAAAGATCACGTCAGCTGGAACATCTCTGAACTGGGTTTTCATGGACTCTGCTGTAAAGTGTTATATCTCACATCATGCAAGTCCCAATAGGGTGGCCTAGTTCCTATTTCGCCCACTATACAAAATCACTCACTTTCACCAGTGCCCTTATTAAAACTACAATCCTCACTCCCCCTATGAACAAAATCGACTCGTCCATACACTTACATGTTTTAGGGAATACCCAATGATCCAGAAACCACCGCTAAAAATATCCATGACCAAAAATAGAATTCCAGGACTGGCGCAAAAGAGCATCGCATGATCCACTGTTCTAGAACCACGCTTGCACCACGATTCCAGAAATTTTGAGAAAACCCTCTACTTCAACTTTATCACGTAAGTAACCATTTTTGAAACGTTTGCTACCCTACTGTATTGTTAATGCAATTATATATGAATTTAGTTTATTTTGACCATGTCCACTGCTAATAACAGTTAAGATAATTAAGATAATTCTTCTTTTGTAATGAGCGAAATTGTATAGGCCAATATAGTTCCTTGTATACAATTTCCGCTCACATAAAAAAAAAACGCCTGACAGACTGCTTGAAAGGAGGCTACACATTTAGCAAAGCCTAGACTGTATTCGCCTGTTCATATGTAGGCCCACTGGCGGTGTCACACCCAAGATTGAACCCCTCTCCCCCCCCCACCCCTCCGCAAAAAAAGCACCTCTTTTAGTCACAAGAGCAGCTGTGTGTGTGTGTCTCTTGGTCCTATCTCTTTGTGTGTGTTATTGTGCTGTCTCTTGGTCTATCTCTTTGTGTGTGTGTGTGTGTGTGTCTGTATTGTGCACATCCTGATATTTACATTTTTTTTTTATTAGGAATATTAGAATACGTGTTTCAGTGAAAATGCCATGCAGAAACAAGGGACTTTACGTGCAGTACAACCAAGCCGTCCTGGAACGAGCAATCGAGGAGGTGAAGTCTGGCCGCCTGACATATTGGTGCAGCCAGCAAGGAGTTTGCCATCCCCAAGACCACCCTGAGGGACCACGTGCGATGGCAGATCTCAAGTGGGGAAGAAAGCAGGGAGGCCAACAAGCCCTTCCTAAGGAGCTGGGAAGATGAGATTGTGGATAAGGTGATCGAGGGAGGCAAAGGCGGGGTTCCCTCTCACCAAACGATAATTTCTGCTCAGGTGGGCTGCTGCAAAGAAGAGGGGGGAGGAATGGAATCCAGACCCAGTTCAAGGACAACATGCCCTCAGAGGAGTATTGGGCGCTGCCTGAAAAGGAGAAGGCCTGACCTAACATCACGCAGCCCAGAAACCTTGCAGCAAACCGGACGAGGGGCATGAACCCTGTGGTTGTCAACGACTACTTCAACAGTCTGGAAAGATTTTATGGCCAGCATCAGTTCCACACCTGAAGCCTGAATGCTTCGAACGCTGACGAAAAGAAGTCGTCCAATTATTCTCCTTCAGCAGAGCCAAGAGTCAGAACAGCCCACAACAGCGGAGAAAAACCAGGCT
>JADBJO010024299.1:0-25357 GCA_016801955.1 Conus betulinus
TCATTGATTTGATAGATCTTGCCAATATATTTGACCTTGTTGCTGTATGTCTTGGTATAAATCTGCTGTGAACATTTTATAAGTGACTTGGTGAGCCAGCTGTTCCAGTAAAAATGGAAATTGGTGTTTTGTTGAGCTTGCTTTTACTTTTGGTATATTTATGGTGTGTTTGTAAACATTTGCCCTTTTTTCAGAAATTTTTTTTATTAGTTTTGAAAATGAGGTTAATACTGTCACAGTCCCAGGACTGAATTCTGTAAAGCAAGAATAATAATTTGAAATCAGAAACTAATTTTTTTAAGTGCTTATTGAGCTTAGGCTCACTTTGTCTCCTTTAATACAAATATTTACAGAAGTATTTTCTTCTGAGTAAAAAGGCAGCTGTTTTGAAATTTTTAACTTCTGATTAAACAGTTCAAAATACTCTTTAAACATGTATAGTTAGTTTTAAAGTGATGCCTTTCAATGAAAATCTATGTGAATGTTTTGGTTTGCCTTTACAGATGTCTAAAAGAGTTACGCAATAAAGAAAATTCATATATATCATTAGTCTTTTTTTTATCTGCATTCACTCTCTCTCTCTCTCTCTCTCTCTCTCTCTCTCTCTGTGTCTCGACATATGGCATTTTCTCAGGATCAGCTTCATCATAGATCTTCATGTGGAGCCTACCTTCCCAGGTTTAGTGCTGGTTTGCGTGAACTCGGGGCACATGATACTCCAATGTTTGTTCGCCCTGATAGATTGGACAGGGTCGGGTCGTCTCCATGATCTCCACCATTTCACCAGGTTTCATTCGAGGGCAGTAGGTCATTATACAGATCTGAAGATGAAGTTGATCCTGATAAATGCCATATGCAATACTATATGTGGTCGCACACACATTCACAGCAAATAAACAATAATTTAGTCACATTACCCATTTTCTCACATATGACATACATTCATATAAAGGAATTTGGATTTCAATTAAACATCTCCTCGGTTCATAAAATCAATGGACAGGGGAATAAAACTTTGTTTAAATCTGACACTTCTGCATTTAACCGATCGATATCTTCGTCCTGACTGAAGAAGGTCATACTGATTTGCAAGAACGTGGGTCTGGTCACACGCAATCTTCTTCGCTTTACAAACAACACGGCACCTGTACAGCTCACTCAGACTTTTTTGTCTCTCACCAACGATTTTTCCTCCCACGTTCACCACTTTCTCAAGCACATTTCTACTCTTCACAGTCAACCCACCATACCAACACATAAATGAGAAAGTTAAAAACAGATTCCAAGAAGCATGAATAAAAATGTCCGAAGAATGTCAGTATTCACATGAAATGATCGCAGCTTGCGCGAAGACAATATAATCTGGTTTGACATTTTTTGTGGACATACTCAACATGGGATTTAAAATTCAATTATATATCTATAAAAGTTCCTAAATATTTGTATGATTCAACACGTTCTACTTCAGCACCTTTGATAAAAAGTGGTGGTACAGCTTTTGGATTCTTTCTAAAATCAATCAACATTTCTTTCGTTTTTGTTACATTCAGATCAAGATAGTTATGATCGCACCAGTCAACAAATCTTTGAACCTCCTTGAAGTAAACAGAATCAGAGTTGGAAAGATCCACAAGTGCTGAGTCATCTGAATATTTAATGTACAAAGTTGAATCACTTCCTGAACAATCATTTGTGTACAGAGTAAAAAGCACTGGTGATAAAACAGTACCCTGGGGTGCGCCAGTTGAAATGACTCTGGAAGACGAAACAACACTTTGATATCGAACAGACTGTGTCCTCTGTGTAAGAAAATCAATTATCCAAAGAATGAGCTTGTTACACACATTTATGTTAATGAGTTTCTTTGCCATCAGATGTGGTTGTATGGTGTTGATGCTGATGAGAAATCAATAAAGAGAATGCGTACAAAGGAGGCAGGTTTTTCGAGGTGTGAAAAACGCATGATGGAGAAGTGTGAGTGTGGCATCATCTGTTGATCTGTTCTGTTGGTATGCGAACTGAAACGGGTCTTGGTACTGTGTAGTATCTTTTAAAACAGAACAGAGGACAATTCTTTCAAAAGCACACACCTTCAACAATTTTCCACAGATATTATCAGGGCCCATTGCCTTTCTCACATTTAAACGTTTGAAAAAAAGACTGAACATCATTTTCCTCAATCACAACAGAATCACTTCCATCAACATCGTTTTTAACATTGCTTTGGAGTTCTTCCTTCACTTCCTTTAATTCTTTACTAAAATCTTTATCATCAAATCTACAGTAAAAATCGTTCAGCTTTTCTGCAAATTGCTTCTGTTCTTTTGCTGCTTTTTTGTTACTAATATTTTGGGTTGAACATTTCCTGAACTGATAAAACCTTATTCCTTTCCATGCATCTCGCATATTTCCATTCTGGAACATGTTTCAACTTTTCTCTTGTAAGCTCTCTTTGATTCTTCAATCTCTGTTTGCAGTTTCTTTTGTACAACCCTTACGATCGCTTTTATTGCCTGATTGAAAAGCTATTTTTTTCTCATTTAGAGTTACTTTCAGAGATTTTTTGTAACCAAGGTTTGTGTTGTTGGGAAATATTTGAGAGTTTTAGTAGGTACAATCATGTGTTCACAGAAAGAAATGTAGCTGGAAATAACATCAGTGGCTTCGTTAATGTCAAAACTAGAATTCAAAAACAAATTCCAATCTGTACATTCAAAACAAGCCTGTAATTCATCAACACTTTCTTGTGTCCCAACACTGCACTTGCTTTTTAGTGATAGGTTGTGTTTTCACTTTTGGTCTGTAAGCTGGCAAGAGATGAATGGCATTGTGATCAGACTGACCAACAGGGGGGAGCTGAACACACTTGTATGCAGATGGTATATTACAGTAACATAAATCAAGTATTTTATCCTTTCTTGTAAAACATGACACATACTGTTTAAAAGAAGGCAGGTTTGAGTTGAGGTCACAGTCATTAAAATCATCTATATCTGTCTTCACTTTCCTTCAGCCAGTTCATTTCTCTTAACCTCTGCCACTGTTTATCATGGGTTTGCATACATGTGGTCTCATTATTCCTCTAGCCTTAAGGTTTTACTTTGCTGTGTTCACTGTCCTCAACATAAGCTCAATACCACGGATCTCCTTCATTTCTTGGCCTTTCTCAACCACGATCTTCACACACTCGAGTTGTTGATGTGATTTGACGCATGACCGTTTTGAAGAAAAACCTCATGGTGGTATACACGCTTATCATGCAGTTGGTCAAAGTCTTAGGCTAATAGAACGTAAATCTCACCATTCAAGTGGTCGGTGACCTGGTGGAGATGTCCTTTGGTTCATTACTGCATAAATTAAAAGTAACAAAGGTCCAATCCACCACCATACCCAAAGAAATCACTTATATAACCGAGTTGGACATCAATTGCTCCCCTTCGAAAAAGACATTTTGAAATTCGTTGATTTATGATTGGAGTCAGTAGAGAGATCTGGTGAATAACAACTACAGAGATTTTGGAAGTAACATTCATACACACAATGTGTGGATGCATGCATGCATGCATGTGTGCGTGTGTGTGTGTGTGTGTGTGTGTGTGTGTGTGAGAGAGAGAGAGAGAGAGAGAGAGAGAGAGAGAGAGTCTTTATTTCCAAGGGTAACAGATAACCAAACAATTATATGCTTTTTTTTTCATCTGGTCCTTGCCCCACTAAAGGACCAAGCATGACTAGCAACAAACTGAGCATGACTAGCGACTAAACCTTACAAAACTTTTCACAAACATACAAATCTTCAAAAGCATTGAAGACATGTGGATGAGCTGTTTCTCCATTAACATTGATGCATAGATGAATTTAAAAGAAAAAAAAATTAAACAACAAAGAAGAAGAAATGAATATATATAAGAGAGAGATAAAGTGATCCCCCTATTGTTTATCAGAGAGAAAGACAGAGATGCCTTTAAAAAAAAAAAAAAAAAAAGCCCCCCCCCCCCCCCCCCCCCCCCCCCCCCCCCCCCCCCTCCCTACCCTCCCTACCCCCTCCGCTCCAATATTGGTATACTACGAACAACTCTGGTTTTTAATAAACAAGTAACAACACATCAGTCATAGCAAAACACAGAGAGAGAGAGGAAGATGCTTTTATTAATCGTCCCCCTCCCCCAAGTATTGGTATACTACTGACAACTGTGGTTTTTAATGAACTAGTAACAAGCTACAAGAATACTTTATTATCTCAATTCTGAGAAATTACAATCATGCTGCTGACTGACTATACATTAGAGACATAAATAAACATGAAAAACAAGAAACAAGTAGGGTAGAGCTCAGCAACAATAAACAAGTACGGTAACTCAACAACAACCCAACAAAATCAATCTAGTTTATACATAAAACCTCATACATATAGATAAACACACACACACACACACACACACACACACACACACACACACACCACTTACTAATTTTTCAGAATTTGCTAAAAAACAGAAACAATACTTCAGTGACAGCAAGAGAGAGAGAGAGGATAGCATGTTTTTGTCTGAAACCAGACTGTTCGGGATGGAGCAAATTGATAACAAAACAGAAAGAGAGAGAGAGAGAGAAGTATACACTCATAGTGGCCTTGCTTTCACTTGATGTTCGTATCGTGTTCTGCATAATTGTATAAGATCCGGTGCGTAGATGTATGCCGTTTGGTTACAGACTATTACCTCATTTCCTGTTATTCCCTCGCTTCGCCTTTGACTTCAAATAAGACTTTCATACCTATGCTTTGCCTCGATTTTCACTTTTAATCGATTCGTAATCATGGATTCCCCGTTTTGTGTCAATCTCGTTGATTCGCGCTCCCACGAAGGGGAGGTAATCTGTTTACCAGTGACACTGACAGCACGATTGATGACCTCAACATGAAAAGGGGCCATCGTTTAGGTCAACACAGTGGCTGTGATACAAAATGTTATTCATCAAATTTCTCGCAGATTTTCGTTGTTAGAAAGAGAATATGCTGCCTAGAGGTTTCGAGAGTGCTAATCAGTGGGTTTCGATACTAATCGTGGCTCTCAGGTCAATAATAGTCAACTATGACGGCTGACCTACAAATTTGAAGATTGAAGATCAGGAAGTAAGGGGAATTCAAAAGAAAACCCAAAGGTAGGTGCTATATATTTTGATGATCGGAAATTCAGGCTGGATGATCTGTGATATATCGTATCACGAATTTTGTTATATATATCGTTATATGTAAACGCCCTTGAAAGCAAAAGATTTGAATACTTTTAAAAACCTTCTTGATACTAACGCAAAGTTAAGTATGTTAAAATTCCAATTTGATTGACAGAATAGAGTGAAAAATATCCTGAGCATATGCATGCATTATGCAACCACAGTTTTATTACATAAATAAGATGATTGGGACACTAAAAGCTGTGAGGCTATCTAAAGTCCCAAGTGAAGTGAACTGAACTGTACTGAACTTGACGATAGAGGCAAAGAGTAACGGGGAAATTCTATCGTCTCTTCTTTGTGATGACGTCCATTTTAATTTAGATAGAGAAGAGAAGGGGTTAGTTACTGCCAAGGACACAGACAGAGCACAGGATAAGTTTTTGTCCTGTACTCTGTCCGTGTCTTTGGCAGTAACTAACCCATTTTCTTTCAAAATTTTTGCTTCATTTTCTGCCCGCAGTCACTTTGTTTCGAAACAGTCCACTTTAATGCTTTTGCCTGGGGGTGGGGTGAAGGCTGGTGTTTTGAACTCATGGACATCTGCACACTCACAAACAACTCCAAGCAAAACAATTTAGGAATTTGCTCAATGCTATGCAGCATACAGACAACTTGCTTATGCCGAACTTTGGGTTAATTTGATGGATTGATGTCATGTATGATGCTTTTCTTTTCATCAATAAATCATTGTGTTTTGTGTGTGCGTTTTTCTTCCCCACAGAAGTGTGCATGCATACAGAATAGTGCTCAGTAAGATACTGGCACAGTTATATACTTTCATGTACAGTTAAGATATTGGCACAGTTATATACTTTCATGTACAGTTCTACAACATCAAAATTCAGGGGCTTTGTTTTTGCAAAAGATGTTGGGGAAAAAAAAGATTTTGAGTCTACGCAGTGGAAATTATACTAATGAATATACATAAGAAAAAATGCTTAAAGCAAGAACATGTCACATTGTTTAAGGCTTATACTTTTTTTAATTTCAGTGTACACCATGGAAATTCAAGAAACAGTTCCTGTTGCTTATGGCTTTTGAGGTGTCTGAAAAAAGTTTCTTGTAAGTTGTAAACTTTAGTTAGTAAGCAAATTCAAGGGATATATGCCATTTGTAAAACAAAAATTCTGCATTTATTAATGACTGAATTTTACTTGTTAATGAGCAAATGACTAAATTTTATTTGTTAATGAGCAAATAGTTTTTCTAATCATATGCAATAATGTGGTTTTGTTTCTGTGTGTGTAACATATGTAGTTGAGGCCAACTGAAAACACACTGCTGAATATGAAATCTCATTGTGACGTAGTACTGTCTGGAAAAGTCCATTTCAAGCAATGTTGACAAGATCACTTATGCATGTTGAAAATCTTGTTTGGCTTGTGTGACATTTCTCTGATACTTCTGTGTGTAACATAACAACACAATGTACATTAGCGAAGTTTCCAGCATAGTTTGTGTGTTCACTGTGTGTCTTTTTTTTTTTTTTTTAACTTTTAAACAGTGTTTTGTTATTCTGATCAGTAGTGCACATGATTGTTGCAAAGTTTGAAAAAATGTCATCGGTAAGTGAACAGGCAGACCAGACTGGTGGTGCAAGCTGATTGAAAATTTGAATACAAGTGCAAGCACATTGTAATCTGGAATAACAACTTGTGTTGTTATGACAAGTTTTCACTGCAGATCCAACTCATATGTGATGACTGATGATCCCTCACATACCCATTACCCACCTGATGAATCACCCATTCTCTCTCTCTTTCTGTTTCTGGCCATCTGCAACATTGTAACTGCAGCAGTATCACTTCCCAGTGGTATGTGTATGAATTAGAATTGTGATTTTTGAATCGGTGACAAACCAATCTGAAATCTAAAGCTCAAGTATTTGTCAAAGGCCTTTGTCAAAAAGAATGGAACTCTCAGATGGGGGATAACAAACTCCCATATTTGTCTAAGATGTAAAGAGTTTTTGCCATGAGCCACTTTGAAGGGAGAACAGTCTTGTGCTGTTTGCACACCAGCCTCTCCTTTTATATCTATTCCTATCCAAGGTGAAGAAACTCCACTAGTGCATTCCATGCGATGTACCCTTCACCATAACATTTCTTCTTATAGACTGTTTGGGACACACATGATGTCAGACATGAAAACTTTACAGCAGAAGATTCCATTAAATCGCTTTTCAGAAATGTGGCAACTGATGTGATTTTGAAGTTTCTAAAAAAAAAAAAATTTTTTTTTTAATCAGTATTTTTCATCTGAAAAATTTTTTTTTAAATCAGTATTTTTCATCTGATCTACTATTTTACAGAAGAATTTTCTAACAAATTCTGATGTTTTCTGAGGAAATATGAATGAGATGTAAGCTGGTTTATTTTTTTAAGTCTAACTTTGAGAGCTGGCTTCAACAAAGTGACAGCCCTGACATGGCCCTTCGCAGTTGGCTGGGCTGGGCAACATAAAATCGAAATTGCCTGTAGATCTGTATTTATGCTAATTAATACAATGTTCTATCAAAATGCATTTTGCTTAGTTGTGGATTTGGTCTTGTTCATTGGACATGTTCCTTGCCTTAGCACTTGCATAAAACTTCAAAATGGTCGTAATATAGCTACCAACCTGTCAAAACATGACTGTGTGCATCAAATGGTAAGATATTATTAGGTAACGTACAAAGAAAAGGTTTTATATGTAGTGTTGGAAAGCACACAGCTGTAGAGAAACATTGTTGGGCTGTGTAAGTGTAAGGAAATGGATAGTTCAATGGAGCTGGAAGCTTTTCAAAGAAGAGAAAACAAATTTCAGGAAAATGTCATTCCCACTTGTCAGAGCTAAACTGTATGGCAAAATAATCACATCTGAGAGATTTTTGATGAGATGATGCTTGGAAGGTCTTGTTGAATGGATTTCTGTTAATTAAAAGAAAATCAGCTGTCTAACCATATGTATGTACACGCGTGCATGTGTGTGTATGTCTGTGTGCTTCATAACGTAAGAATGAAGGGTATTGATGATGACATTCAACTTACAATATTTATATGTTTTATGTAAAGGACTGCATAATACATCATTATATATGTTGCTTGATGACTTCAAAATGTCCGAGGTGATGTTTACGTTACTTGGTAGACGTACTGCCAGCGTAAGACAAAGAGATGATTATGGATCTTGGGTGTCTATGCTTGTTATATTGTTTTTCATGTGATTTACATTTTCAGATCATCCATCATGTAGCAGACATGAAGATCGAAGTGGAGGAAATGTGGGGCAAGACAGGGGACTGAGAGGGGACGTGAAGGGAAATGTGGCTGTATGACATGGCAAGTGCAAGAGAAATTAAACAATGGATGTTTGGAAGGTCGACACATACAAAAAATATGTCGTCTTCTCCTTGGACACAGCTTTTCTCTGATGTTTTTAAAAGGCACATGACAGTGCGTTCAGTCAGTTCAGTTTGTAGATGGTTGAAAATTTACTCTTAACAAGTTTTCACAAGAAAATTAAGTTTCAAATGTTATCACTTTATTCTGGTGTAAAGATGAAAAAATCTGCTTTACTCATTTGTTGAAATCAGTAAAACTATACATGCAGCTCAACTGGTCAAAGTTACGTTTCAATTGTCAGTCTGTTTATTTTGATGTTATCAGTAAAGGAACATCATAGATGAAATGGACATGGAAAGTTACCAGCACTGACTGGATATGGATAGGCTCGGTGTCTGTCACGTGATGTCAAGTTCACCATGACAAGTCTCCTAGCGGGAAGAAGATGGATAAATGTTTACATTTCATTGAATTTTGCATTCAGAAATCATGTTTTAGGCAATTAGATACATGTCATTTTTATGTCTCAAAAATATCCAAACTGCAGCTTGACTTTTTTATATTACAAAATTATCATGGAATGTTTTTATCAGATTATGAATTCTGGATTTCAGCTGCCATCGTCAGTTTGATTGATCAGCATCAAGACAGTGCAGTAGTTTCAGCTGTCTAACCATTCTCTGAACTTTTTGTATGTTTGCTAATTTAATGTAAGAGTCAAAATGAAGTTTTTAATGTGTTTTTCATCCTCTTGCAGATGTCAAGTTCATGAAGAGAAATGGCGGCAAACTTGATTGATCTGCCAGAGGATATAATTCTCAAAATATTTGCCCAGCTGTCTATACCAGATCTGGTTCTCGGGGTCAGACAGATGTGCAGATATTTCCAGAAACTGTCTCTGATGCCTGATCTTTGGAAACATGTCAGAATCATTAGAGTACCCCCCAGAGCAAAAAGACCTGTGGTTGTCATGGGCCATGAGTTTTTGCAGGGCATGATGCATCAGAAGTGCATCATTCCAGTCACATATGAACATGAAGTGGGAGACGACAACAGTGAAGGTCATACAACAAGTTGTGCTGCACAGACAGAGGCAAAGGATGTACCCAGAGTGTGTATGGGTTGTGTCCACATGCTGCTGGAGTCACTCTGTCCCACTACACAGTGGACGTGAAATCAGTGGTGACATCTGTTGAGGAAAGGGGCAGCACCATGCCTGGCTGTTTCCTGTCTGATCAGATGTTTTTTCCATGTGTGAAAAACATGACGCTTGTCAGCTTTATCTTCCCAAGCATGCGTTTCCTCACAAAGTACAGAGCTCTTACCAGCCTGCATATAGAACAGGAAGTTTTCATAAAATCCAGATATATCCCTGTGACTGAGAAATGCATTGCACAGTGCTTTGATGATTTCAAAAGCTTGAGGAATTTGGAGACATTGACATTCATTTCACCTTGCAGTCACAGGCTCTCTCATCGTGTTAAAAGATCTGTCAATGGCTATGTCAGTGGCTACTTCATGTCAGGTCCAGCATTAAGGCGACTCCACTTGGACATTTGCGTCAATGACAAGATCATCAATACCATCTTTGAGCACTGCTGTCAGCTGGAACACTTCAAGTTGTGCAACCTGCCCCTCACAGTTAAAGCCTTCAAAAGTGTGCTCCACAAGCCCAATTGTTTGCTGTCATCTCTGAAGCTGACAGATTGTCCCATACAGGATGATCGATGTGTGTACGCAATTTTGAAGGGCTCAACAAACTTGAGAACTGCAGTTGACGGTTGGGAAACAGGTTTCTGATTCTGGCGTCAGACAACTGCTGAGTGGATTTCCGGAACTGACTGTCCTGAAATTGTCCTCTGTTGTGCACACGGAAACTTCACATCTTAACAGACCATTTTGGCAGTTTGAAGTTGATTCCAGTGATGATGATGATGATGAGCTGCCAGGAGCTGCTCCACACCAAGCTGGCCGAAGGAGGGCAAGCTTCAGGATTTGACACTGGAAGGATTCACTGTGTTGGATGCCAGCACATACACTGAGCTGTTGTCCCCCATCAACCAGCGCTGCGTTCAGTATCTCTGACCAACTGTCAAGAGGTGTCGGATGCCTGTCTAATGGCCCTGACAAACGGATGTCTAAAGCTGCGGTCGCTTGGAGTCTTCCGGTGCCACCTGGTAACACCTGTTGGTGTGTGGGGCTGATCACATTGCTAACCTCCCCTGAAAGCATTGAATGCTGAATCAGTTACAGTGAAGGGGAGTTTGAACATCAGCTGTCAAAGGAGGGAATACAGAGAGACCATCGGGACAGCAGGCTGCAGTCCCTTTGTCTGCGTCCGTGGTATGACATGTCAGCAAGGGAACTCACAGCCCTGATTGCCTGCTGCCCACGTCTGGCCCACCTTACAATCACCTGTGCTGTTGCCCTGACTGACGACTGTGTGGAAATTATCTTGAGGTGAGAGTAGCCCATGGTGGGTGTTACTGTTGATTTAAAGTGCTGATGGCTTATACTGAATGAAGGTCAGAAGTTTTTATGGTATTTATTTGATTTGGGTGGTCCGCTTGTTTTTTTTTTTTTTTTCTTTCTTTCTTTTTCTCTTTTTTCTTCTTTCTTTCTTTTTTTTTTTTTTTTTTTAACTCTACCTACTGGCAATAGCTCTTTTTTATGTTCCCGAGATGCAAGCTGAAGTTATTTTCTACTTTGCAGTAATTGCCAAAGTAAACTAATGAATGTTTACACCATTCCTTCAAAGCACATTAATGCACTTTCCATTCAAAAATGTTCTTCTTTTGTAGCTGTAACATCTGACTACAAAATGTTAGTGACTCAACACACTGTTCTGACACATTACTTTGCACCCAATGGATGTACCTGCTGAAAGTACTGTAAGCTGTTTGGAACAATTTTTGCATGAATGGCAGAAGGATACCAAGAGTGCGAAACTTTCAGTAAGAATTGAAGTAAAAGTTTGTTCTACCATTCTTTTTTTTTTTTTTTCAGTGAAACTTTATGTGCTGCTTGAGCTAATTCTTCATTGGCTGTAAACAAAGTGTTGATTCTAATAACTATATCGAATATGAACAGAATTGGTTTGCACAAACAGCATGCAAGGTCTGTACTGAGAACTCCAAATTGTTGGTGTGCCAGTGATATTTTCACTTGAAATTTTAGCAAATGGCTTGTCACTTACCAAGCTCATGCACCTGGCTGTCAGTGTCCTGTTGCGATAATGCCAAGATAGGAATGGGTCCACCTGTATTTCATTCAATCCTGTGGAGTATCAGATGCAAAAAATTATGCCTCTCCATGCAACCTCAGTTCATTGTCAGATGCGAACGATCAGCTTTTGATTGATTTGGAAGCAAAACACGTGAGAAGAGGTCAGAATTCAAGGAGGAACAGAGTGCAGCATCTCTTTGCCATTGTCGGCTCGGTACACGCTGCGTTCATCATGCTGTGCAATTGGCAGGGACAAAAATACCAGTGAAGATGAACCGGCGACTGGCAGCATCATAAACAGGTCAACAGAACATGAACTTGGATTTGTGCTCAGCAAGTCAGACTATAGTTTGCAAATATAATGATACATCTTCCTTTACAAAGCAATATACAGGAAGACAGCTCACAGATCTATACATGCTGCCCCACTACTCACCACTTCTCACCTCACCACATACCTTTCTCCCGCCACCCCCCTGCCCTCCCTTTTTGTTTTTGTCAAGTAGTATGATTGTGAACAGACAGTTCTCTTTCACTCATGTTTAGATTGTATCTGTCTTTCCTTTTCCACCACCTCCATCTGTCCGTCTGCTGTCTGTCTGTCTGTCTGTCCACACACACACACACACACACACACACACACACACACACACACACACACACACACACACACACGACACACACACGCTAATAAGTAATCTACTACTAGTGATACACACAGCATTCTCAAATCCAACAGTACAATTGCAAATTTATGGAACTTGCAGCTAATGACTGGTTAAATTGCATGAATGTGCAGAAATATCAGATTAAAAGTTTGTTCCATGCTTTTGCATTTTGTCCCCTCATTTAAAGTTGCCAAGGGACATGTCCCATGATAACAGAAAAAAATCTGAAGTTCTGTATGCACATCAAGCATAGTACAAATGTAACCCTCCGAATCATAACCGGTGTGTCAGCTCCAAGGGGAAAAATCCCCCCTGTACAGACACATCCAAGTGGAGATTGGAACCCACAGCCTGAAAATAATGAGTTGGCGCTCTAGTAGCTGCATTATTCTGGAATTAAAGTGACCTGGATAGATCTTACTGATGTGTTCTAGCTTTCTTTAAAACCTTTAATCGGTGGGAGGTGATGAAGGGAATTGGGGTCATGTGGAGGGGATTGAGACGGGGTTGTGAACTGTGAACTGGTCAATTGATTGAATTGTCCTGATCTCTGACATTCTCCTAATTTTCAGCTGCAGCACATTCTTTTGTTCTTTAGATCTGAGAATTGCATTTCATCATGTTTCATTTCTGTCAGTTTACACAACTTCGCATTTGGTGCATGTAGTTCCGTCTTCATCGTTTGAAATATCTGGATTGAAAAAATGTATGCAAAGTTGGCACCAAATTTTATGTGAAGTCCCATATAGTGTTTCTGCCTGAGTTACATGCACAGTCACCACAAACTCGACACAAAGAATCCACATGTTCTGTGTTCACTGTAATTGTGTTTGAACGAAATTGGCATCATTGGTAGTACACCCAAAAACAAGGGCGGGCAGTCTACTTATGTGGCAAGCCAGGCAACTGACACTTCAAGTACATCAACAAAAACTAATAATAAATTAGAAAAGAAAATCACTTTGTAGAGATGAAGTGGTACAGGAAGGCACAGTGTCAGTCCAACTTTGTCGAGATTTCACATTAGAATGAAACAAGGTTGGAACAAGCCAGAACACACCACATTCATCATTTGTTATATGTATAAGTTACAACTGAATGACGCTCATAGGTTAATCAGATATCAGATTAGTCCATCAGTGCTCTCACAGTATAAATTTACACATTCACAGGCTAAAAAGAAAAAAAAAGTGAAAAAAAAAAATTAGCAGTGATGCAACATGATGTCCTAAAATACAGCACATGCGAGAGAACAGTCAGGACACAACTGACCGGTCTCACACAATGCCAAACAACACAACTGACATGTCTCCCCACACTGCCAGACAACACAACTGACATGTCTCCCACACTGCCAAACAACACAACTGACATGTCTCCCACGCTGCCAAACAACACAACTGACATGTCTCCCACACTGTTACACAACACAACTGACATGTCTCCCACGCTGCCAAACAACACAACTGACATGTCTCCCACACTGTTACACAACACAACTGACATGTCTCCCACACTGTTACACAACACAACTCACGTGTCTCTCACACTGCCAAACACACACAACTGACATGTCTCCCACACTGCCAAACACACACACAACTGACATGTTTCCCACACTGCCAAACACAAACAACTATCATGTCTCCCACACTGCCAAACAACACAACTGACATGTCTCCCACACTGCCAAACACACACAACTGACATGTCTCCCACACTGCCCAACAACACAACTGACATGTCTCCCACACTGCCAAACAAACACAACTGACATGTCTCCCACACGGCCAGACAACACAACTGACATGTCTCCCACACTGCTAAACACACCAACTGACATGTCTCCCACACACCTGCTAAACACTCCAACTGACATGTCTCCCACACTGCCAAACACAAACAACTGACATGTCTCCCACACTGCCAAACACAAAACAACTGACATGTTTCCCACACTGCCAAACACAAACAACTGACATGTCTCCCACACTGCCAAACACACACAACTGACATGTCTCCCACACACTGCCAAACACACAACTGACATGTCTCCCACACTGCCAAACACTACAACTGACATGTCTCCCACACTGCAAACAACAACACATGTCTCCCACACTGACATGACATGTCTCCCACACTGCCCAAACAACACAACTGACATGTCTCCCACACTGCCAAACACTACAGCTGACATGTCTCCCACACTGCCAAACAACACAACTGACATGTCTCCCACACTGCCACACACACACAACTGACATGTCTCCCACACTGCCAAAACTACAGCTGACATGTCTCCCACACTGCCAAACACACACACAACTGACATGTCTCCCACGCTGCCAAACAACACAACTGACACATGTCTCCCACGCTGCCAAACAACACAACTGACATGTCTCCCACACTGCCAAACACACACAACTGACATGTCTCCCACGCTGCCAAACCAAAACAACTGACATGTCTCCCACACTGCCAAACAACACAACTGAGCCGACATGTCTTCCACACTGCCAAACAATACAACTGACATGTCTCCCACACTGCCAAACAAACAAACAACTGACATGGCTCCCACACTGCCAAACAACACAACTGACATGTCTCCCACTGCCAAACTGACATGTCTCCCACACTGCCAAACAATACAAGTGACATGTCTCCCACACTGCCAAACAATACAGCTGACATGCCTCCCACACTGCCATACACTACAGCTGACATGTCTCCCACACTGCCAAACAACAACACAACTGACATGTCTCCCACACTGCCAAACAACACAACTGACATGTCTTCCACACTGCCAAACAATACAAGTGACATGTCTCCCACACTGCCAAACAACACAGCTGAGCTGACATGTCACACACACTGCCAAACAATACAACTGACATGTCTCCCACACTGCCAAACAACACAACTGACATGTCTCCCACACTGTCAAACAACACTGCTGAGCTGACATGTCTCCCACACTGCCAAACACTACAGCTGACATGTCTCCCACACTGCCAAACAACACAACTGACATGTCTCCCACACTGCCAAACAACACAACTGACATGTCTCCCACACTGCCAACACTACAGCTGACATGTCTCCCACACTGCCAAACACTACAGCTGACATGTCTCCCACACTGCCAAACTACTACAACTGACATGTATCCCACACTGCCAAACAACACAACTGACATGTCTCCCACACTGCCAAAAACACTATAACTGACATGTCTTCCACACTGCCAACACTACAGCTGAGCTGACATGTCTCCCACACTGCCAAACAACACAGCTGACATGTCTCCCACACTGCCAAACACTACAGCTGAGCTGACATGTCTCCCACACTGCCAAACACTACAACTGACATGTCTCCCACACTGCCAAACACTACAGCTGACATGTCTCCCACACTGCCCAAAACAACACAACTGACATGTCTCCCACACTGCCAAAACACTACAACTGACATGTCTCCCACACTGCCAAACACTACAGCTGACATGTCTCCCACACTGCCAAACTACACAACTGACATGTCTCCCACACTGCCAAACAACACAACTGACATGTCTCCCACACTGCCAAACACTACATGCCAAAACTGGTCACAGATGGTGCTTGTCAGCCAGAGGCTTTTGGCCTTGGTGCTAATTGAAATGATTTCAATGGCAGCAGACAAGTCAGGCTGCGACATTTCAGAATAATATCCTTTTGTTAAGGGTCAGAGACGATTGAAAGAAAAGTTTTCATGTACATGGAAAAGAAATCTAGAAACCAGTTTTGTAAGAAGTCACATATGATGATGGACTTTATTATTATTTTTTTCTTCTTTCCCATTACTGTCTGTAGGGTCATTTGGGCACCACGTTGAACTGTTTTGTCACAAGTTTCTTTTGTCCATGAAGGAAAATTGTCAATGTAGTGGATGTGATTTTCTTCTGGAGTTTATACATATTATGTATATTATATATAGACCGTTGCAAAGACCTTTAAAGCACTCTTAATTTAAAACATGCTTTCATGTAACATGATAATCAGAATAAGGCATTATGAATTGGACCTCCTGGTTTTTTTTTTTTTTTTTAATTCCCTGTGTATTTCTGTCTGTGAGTGCGTGATCTGTTGTGATTTGCTTATAAGTCCTGTGACCTGATCTGTTCTAGGAAATGCCCTTACTTGCAACACCTACGGCTGGAAATGGGTGTCAGACGACGTAGACGGACCACACTGACCTCAGCTAGCCTGCAGAATGTTCTCCAGTGGGGTCGCCATCTCCAACAAGTGCACTGGCTGATCAACAGTTCCTTCGACGACGTTGTTCTGGCACAGACTCTGGTGAACTCCCCCAGTCTCCTGGAGTTCACCGTATCAGCCCAGGGCAACGACAACATCAGCTTTGTGACCAGGATGAGGGACGAGATTGGGAAACTGCAGGGGGTGAGGAAGAAGATCTTTATCACCATGGTGCAGCTGTCGGTGGACTGTGAGCCTGGTGTGACAGAGAAGGCTCTGACATTCTGGGTGGAAAAGGTCAGGGTCAATGTCAGTGCTGAAAACCAGCTGAAATGGGTCGAATAATGGCAAGGTGTGTATGTGTTTTGTTACTGCTGACATCTTGAAGTTGTTGATAATACAGGTAGTGATATCTTAGTGTAGATATATATATGTATGTGTGTGTGCATGAATTAGATGATTTTGTAATTGGGGGGAGGTTGTAATTGGGGGGAGGGAGCAAGGGAAATATGTATACCCCAAAACATTTTTCTCTAACATTATATGATGAAAATGATATATTGGTGAAAGATATTTGAAATTTAAAATTCTTCTCTCCGAGACGTGCGGCTTTGTATGATCTGCAGCATTTGATTAGGGATAAACACATCACCAAGCCAGTGGAAAATGCATGGGTTCTGGTTACGTGTAGCGTTGAAAGTGTGCAGTCCAGAGCAACGCCCGGTGAAGACTCAGCAAGTTTGTTGGTTCTTGTGTTCATTAATGTGCCTCCGGTGACAGTTTACAACTTAACTTTTTACAAAGAATTGTCAAATGTTTTCTTTAAATGATGTTCAGTGTTTGTCTTTGATTCATTTTTAAAATTTGTTTCTTGTGGTCATTAATGTGCCTCCGGTGACAGTTCACAACTTACTTTTTATAAAGAATTTTCAAACGTTTTCTTTAAATGATGTTCAGTGTTTGTCTTTGATTCATTTTAAAAATTGTCATGAGATATGAGGATGTGAAAGCATAAATGCATCTGTGGAGGGGAGTGGGCAGTCGGCGTGAGGGGTGGGAGTGGGGAAAGAGGGATGGAAGAAGTACAGGGATGTTAAATACTTCTCTCTCTCTGTCTGTCTGTCTGTCTGTGTCTCCCCCCCCCCTCTCTCTCTCTCTCTCTCTGTCTGTCTGTGTCTTCCCCTCCCCCCCCCCTCTCTCTCTCTCTCTTAAACCTCTTATTTTCAAATGTAATTTGAGTGCAATAGTGCATTAACCATTAAATGACTGAAAATATGTGTGGAAAAAAAGAAAAAGGGTTATCATGGTATCTGTTCTGATAATTTTTGTATTGGTAACAGATATGAAAGAAAGAAAAATTCTAATGCCACTGTATTGTTTTCAACACCTTTAGTTATTTCTTGTGTTCATTAAACTTATTGAATTAGTAAATATTTTCATGTTGCCGATGGCAGATTGCATTCTTATGAACATATATTTAGGAGTATAATGGGATGTTGGGAAATGAAAGAATTGTGCTGAAAACAGTAGAGAACATTGTGAACGAGAAATTTATGTATTATATCACAGTTATGAGAATGTTTTGTAATGAATGTGCATTTCTCTTTTGTCAGACATTTAGACAACAATGTCTTGTTCAGCAATTTATGTGATGCTTGTTGGTGGATTGTAAATTATAACCTTTTATGTTTGTTACAATGTTTTCATTGCATGTTTTGTTGCGCGTATTTGGCCTCGCATAAGGATCAAGATATTTGATTATGTGGCTGTTGTTTTGATGGTTTTTTTTTTTTTAGCCATCCTGACATATATATATATATATATATATTGCTTTAAGTCATTATGATTGGTTATGTCAGAGTTCATGAATATTTTAAATGTAAACTTTGAAGACTGTCATGTCACAAGAGAGGTTGATTATTGCTCCATGCAAGCTCTTCCCATGCAACAAAATGAAGTGTGTGTGCGTGTGTGCATGCGTGCGTGCATGTGTGTGTGTGTGTTTTAAAGTTGTTTGGGACAGCATATTTAACCAGCATATGAAATCAGTAAATGGCAAGCTTTTCCCATGCGTAAAGATGAAATGTGTGTGTGTGTGTGTGTCTTTAACCTGTATATGAAATCAATATACAGCATGGTGATTTTGTTTGTTTATGTGATGGGGTATTTTTTTTTAACTAAAATCTGAAATCAATACACGACAGTCAATCCTGTTATACTACTTATCTGTCTTATGAAATCAGTATATGACAGTTAATCCTGTTTATACTATTGATCACCTTGATCTGTGTCTGGATCCCCAGCTCACTCACAAAAGCGTTCTGCGCTGAACTCTACAAGAAATTTCCAGAGTTACAAAGATGTTAACAGACACTTCCATGATGGATGATGGTGCCGCTTCAACCTCTCTGTGTCTCTTCTCTGACCATTCTTACCTGGACATGTTTTTACCAACAGCTGAACTGATTTTTGGGTTGTGCTCAGAAAATGGTTTCTCAGTGTACACGCAAAATCTTTTTTTTATCTCTGCCAATTCCGTGTCTGTTGTTGGGGCAGAAGCCATCAGTAACACAGATCATCCTGAGCTCTTTGGAGTTTCGCAGACTGTATATTTTGTCTCAAACACGAGAGCAACAGAGTTGTTCTTGTTTGAATTCCAGGTCATTGTTAGCATGTGTGACAATGAGGCTGCAGAGTTGCTTGCTTAGGAGACAGAGCAGGAACATGGAACTGGTAAAATATTTCACACAAAAAAAAAGAAATCGCCCCATTTCAAGGCTATGGTCATGGGGAAAAAAACACTGTAAGCACCAGGTATGAGGTCCATGATTATAGAAAGAGTTAGGTGTGTTTTTTTAGTTATGCTAGAGATGGTCTTTTTGTTCTGAACAGGCTGAGGTTTATAACAAAGACACCCTGCCTGCACACAGGAATTTCCCGTCATGGCATTTCCTGCCCCGGCAGCATGACAACTAGGTGAAGAAATATTGCTCAAGTGTCAGAAAGTCAATGTTTTGAATAAAGAGGGGTAAAGAAAGATGCATGAGTGTACACTAAAGATTCTGAGATGATTACTTATTGATGCTTTGGAGAAGAAAAGATTCTGAGATAATTACTTATTGACGCTTTGGAGAAGAAGAAAACAATTTTGGTGTCTGTGTTCTGTATGCACTAACAATAGATGCAAAATGTTGCAACACAACAATGTGTGATTATTCCCCCCTTTTTCCCCTCTGGTATTGCCTACTCAACACCTTTTTTCCCCCATCTGTTCAATGTCAAACTGACATTTGGTACCCACTTTTTCTCCTGTTTGCTGTTGTGATACTATCCACAGAGGAACAAGATTGTCATTCCTTTCATTTTGGTCATGTTGTTTTCTTCACAAAAGTTTTGTGATGTTAGCTGAAAAGTGTTTTTAGAATATACTCAGTGAATAATTCATGTTTTGCCCTTTTTCTTTGTTGACACATAGCAATACGTTGTTATATTTGTAATGTAAAATGCCCAGAGAATGCCCAGATCTTGCGTTAGCAGTGGCTGTAAACGTGTCCAGAGCACACTGCTGCAGGGAAATGTCTGCCCTGCAGGCCACATAGTGTTTGTATGAAATTCTTTTCAGATATGTCCACCCTTAGGGAATTCCTTCCGTCAGTCTCTGGAAAAATCATAAACAGGAACAGATGTTGTGTAGATGACATGCTGGTCACACCAGTTTTTCTCGTTCTCTTTATTGAAAAGATGAGGAGGCACCACAGTGCAGCGCAGACTGCTGTGTGTCAAGTCATTCAGCAGGACACATTTCATTGATGAAGTGTAGTGATGTGTATGTTCACATGTTTTTACTGTGGATTCCATGAAGACGTCTTTTGCGTCTGATGTGATTTAAAAGAAAATCAGTTTTGATCTTTTGTTATTGTGATTTTGTTGGTGATAGACTTTGATTTACATCAGTGATTTGTTTCTAGGACTTGATCAAATTTCAGTTTTTGCATTTTTTTTTTCTTTTCTGCGTACGCAGGCTGATACCCTTGCGGACACTCCCTGTATAGACAAAAGGGAGTGGAGTTTTATGTGTATTACTGTTTTTTTTTTTTAATCCCACCATTAAGCAGCCATACTCCAACTTAAGAGTAGGTGCATGCTATGTGTAACGTGTCATCCATACCAATGGCCAAACTGGCCTTCTCTTCCAAAGTTGGTGATGGGATTTTACGTGTGTGCAAGATGTTATGCGTGCGTCATACATGGAAACTTGGTATATAGTCTCATTCAAGGGACTGTATGGGAAATGGAGTCAGAAGCAATGTTAACTCCGAGGAAAATCCCCCTGTACTGAAATGGCCCGGTGGAGATTCGAACCCGCAACCCCAGGATCACCATGATTATGAGTCCAGTGTTACGGAGAATATTGACTCCGTAGAAATTTTACTCCCTGGTTCTTTTTTCTCCAGAGAAAAATGAACCGTTCAGTTTTCTGCAGGGTTTTCTACAGAGAATATTGACTCCTTCTGTAGAATATTGACTCCAGTGGTTATGGAAAATATTGACTCCCATAGAAAATTGACTCCTGCGTCAATTTTAGTTGCTACTTTGTTTGATTTGTAAGTAAGGGAAAGGCTCTAAAATCCGAACACTTAAGGATTTCATCTCAGCAACAGTCCACGTACACTCATAGAAAGAAACAAAAATGACTCTTTAATCAGACATAACATCAGCTGCATTTTGCTGTAACACAGAACAGCAAACATCACTTTGTTTTGGAGATATTCACACTTTTTAAAATGAGGTCAATGCACGGAATTAGAACCTTCTGCTCATAATACCGAACAGTGAAATCCAAATTCCAAACAAGGGTTCTAAAATTGCGAACAGTGAGATCGTAATTCCAAACAGAATATATTCTGATTTATTCTCCTTTCAACAAAGTAAAGAAACATAACTGATCATCATTTACGCTCTAGTGTTTCTAACATAACCAACATTCCAAATAAAATGAAGAAGCTTTTTTCTCAGCAAAATTTGGAAAAAAAAAAAAAAAGAAGAAAAAACAGCATGAAAACTTTCGAACAAGATCCAACTCCCTATAACAGTCGAGCTTTATCTGAAATGAGTTTCACAAAAAATTTCCCAAATAAGAATTTTACTGCAGTTTTTCCAATATTTCAATATTCCCATTGTCGATATACAAATGTCACATTGTCCACAGCATGCTTGTTCAATCCTAACAGAAAATGCTGAAGATGACTGGGGCATGGAGGTAAGCTTCTCTCCAGACAGACGAGATGGAAGAAAGTCCACTTCACTGAAGACTGTTCTGCTGCAAGGCCAGTATTCCTGCTCTTGCAAACCCATTGACAGCTGTAGCTGTGGAAGCTGCCTTCATGTAGGCCAAGTTGAAAAGGGCACAGATCTGAAACGGTGAGATCTGCCTCCCAGGATTCGCTCTGAGCCACATTTCCTGCTCCTTCGCGTATAATGTTTGAAGTGGCTTGAAAAAAGCAATGTCTAAGGGTTGGAGTCTGTGAGTGGTATGGGGAGGCAATGAAATAATAACTATTCCATTTTCGCGTGCAAACTCAATTGCAGCTAGTGATCTTGTGTGGGAAAGTCACCATCAAGAACAAGGAGTATTTTTGTTCTCTTGATGGCTTCACAGCTGCAGCAAAATGCCTGAGCCAAACCAAAAAACATGTCCCGGTCCATCCATCTAGACTCATTATTTGTAATCAGACTTCCTGTTGGAGTTCCATTTTTCAGCTGTTCGTTCATTCTCTTCCGTTTTTAAAGAGAATAAGGGGGTGGCACGAACTGTCCTGCAGCTTTGCAGCAACAGACCACTGTTGTGTTTGTTCCCCTTTTTCCACTTGAGAGAGAACCAACTTGGTGTTTGCCTTTGTAGATTTTCTGGCACTTCTTCTGCACCGTCGACACTGCTGTTTCATCCACGTTAAAGATTGTCATTCCGCTGAAGCCTTGCACATCAATTTCCCTTTCCAGCAGATCAAAAAATCTTCCTACACTTTCCTCATTAAAACCATTTGCTCTAGCAATTGATGTCGGTTCTGGTTGCCGTAGAGATATCTCTGGGTGTCGTCTTAAGAAAAGTTTTAGCCAAGTCTTCCCTGCTTCTTCTTCTCCTCGTTGAACAGGTGGGGTAAACCATTTGCAGAAGCTATATCAAAAGCCAAACTCATCACCATGTCCCGTGTGAACCCAAGAAACAAAGCTTCGCTGTCTAAGATGTGTCTAACAAGTTCTCTTTCAATGTTTGGTGGCAGAGTGGAGGGTCTCCCAAGAATTTTCTTGCAGTCTTTTGCATATTTATTTTTACAATCCAAACGATCCTTCAAAGTGGTAACTGGTATTCCACAGGATCTGGCAGCAGCTCTAAGTCCCATATGGTTGTTTTCTCTCACTTCTTCCATAGCTTGTCTGAGGTCATCTGATGACCAGCTTGCGCTAAAACAAACAAATTTATGTTAATATTTTTTTAAGGGAAAAAAGATCATTTAATGGTAACCATATGACTCAAATCCTATCCAGGTACGCACATTCATGAATGCACGCACTGTGTTCCCTTAAAATCAGTGTTGTATTGATGAAAAATCTTCTCTTTAAATACTTGCATCGACCTGCATTGAGCAGTGTAGCTTTAAAAAACGCATCCTATTTATTTCTGGCAAAACAAATATTGACTGCATTTTTGGTGAAAACAAGTATCAATTCCGAACGCGATTCTCAAATTCCGAACACTGTTCGGAATTATGTCGCATGCGTGTTCGGAATTAGATATTGCCATCGACTCTTTTACGAACCCATGCATCAAAAATCTAACACCACCACTCTGATGTGAACCAACTTCTGTCATTCACAAAACATTCAAGAAGTTATCAAACTTAATTACAACAAACAAGAACAAATGTATGATTCATATCCAATGCACTTTTATCGTCAAATATAATAAGCGACAATCAAAAACTGAAAAAAGTCTCACCGCTTTCTTTTGCCGCCTTCTTGCGCCATGGTCGTTTCCAAATGACATCAAGGGAAGTTATTCTTTCCTCCAATGCAGTATTCTAGGTAAAACGAAGCTCCCTTTTTTCCAGAATGGGGGTGTTCGGAATTACCAGACAGTTCGGAATTTAGAGCCTTTCCCTTATATATACGTATCTTGATAATCATTCATCCATCCCAATATTCTTCTTATAAAAACACACTGGTTAATTAATTTGTAGATTGTTTCAGTCGATGAATTTCAAAATTATCTTATAATTATCATTAGTAGTATGTCATTATAATTGTTTGTTAGTGTGAATGCACATGTTGACGTGAGCGTGCGTGCTGGGTTAGCACACAATGCTTTGGACTAAATTCATTTGGAACTGCGCCCGTCAACATCATCATCATCATCATCATCATCGTCACTTTTGTTTGTTGGTGGTGGATTTTTGTTTGTTTGTTTGTTTGTTTATATTGCTGATGCTGCAGCTTTTTCTACAACTATCACTGTTTAAATCAGATTGTTATTATGATATTAAGTAGAAACGAATAGATAGTGACCACTATTGCGGTCTCTGGTCAAAGTCCTGTCGTTGCGGCAAGTGTAAGTAAGCACACAGCTTCGTTTGTCGGCTGAACGACATATCCGTTTTTCACACTGTGAAGTTACGATAAAAGCAGATAAAAGACTGGAACATGTCGCAGGAACCCTAACACGCCGACACGGCCAAGGCATTCGCTGAGTCAGTCTATGCTCAAGCCAAAAAGTTCAGCAACCGAGCTCAAAAACAAGGAATCTAAGAATTTTTTGTGGTAATCAGTAAGATTTTTTAGACTGTGTTTTTACACGAAATGATAGTTCATCTTTTTTTTTTATACGAAATGATAGATAGTTCATCTGTTTTTTTTTTTTTTTTACGAAATGATAGTTCATTAAATGTTACAAGGGTGTGGTTTTGAGGAAAGTTATCAGACTTGGCGGTAGACTTTCATTATTGGAACCTTGTATGTGTTTTGAAAAATATGCCTATCTGAATAAACTAGCAAAACTATCTGGCTCTGGTAGCATGCAGAATGAGATACAGTCATGTTGGTTGATCTCCACATGAACAGGTCTCCCGTATAATTATTTTTGGACAGTTTCGCAGCGTGCAGGATGATGCAGGTCAATAGATCTCCACTATAAAATATGCTGAAAGGATCCTGAGTCAACGATTGACTATGGTCTGAACTTTCTGTCCAATGTTTTGAAGAACCATATCAGCATCCCTACTCACACACAGAGACATACAAGCGTACATACCCAAAATACATAAGAACAAGCAAGCCAAAACATGATATAATTAAGTTTAAAAAAAACCAAAAATCAATCGAACCAGACAAACCCTGCAGAAACTGTGCTGCTTTTACAAACTGGGGTAATAAAATAAGTTTATACACAACCTATCGACATGGAGACTATATTGCTGTGCAGATCTACTAATGCGCGGATCTACCAAACAATCCAGTCGGTGTGCTACGCAAATGCAACGAGGGGTTCTTAAATCTTGCTTGAGTATAAAACTGAACAGTTTTCAAATGATGAATTATTGGCAGAATAAATTCCTACAATATTTTCTCGGGTTCAAGATAGATACACTGAATCGTACATCGG
>JADBJO010024300.1:0-12500 GCA_016801955.1 Conus betulinus
CGTGTCTTCCTCTCTCCCTGGATCATTATCAGTCTGTGCCTGGCCGTGTCTTCCTCTCTCCCTGGATCATTATCTGTGCCTCTGTGCCTGGCCCTCTGTCTTCCTCTCTCCCTGGATCATTATCAGTCTGTGTGTGGCCATGTCTTCCTCTCTCCCTGGGTCATTATCACTCTGTGCCTGGCCGTGTCTTCCTCTCTCCCTGGATCATTATCACTCTGTGCCTGGCCCCTGTCTTCCTCTCTCCCCTGGATCATTATCAGTCTGTGCCTGGCCCTCTCTTCCTCTCTCCCTGGGTCATTATCAGTCTGTGCCTGGCCCTCTCTTCCTCTCTCCCTGGGTCATTATCACTCTGTGCCTGGCCCTCTCTCTTCCTCTCTCCCTGGATCATTATCGGTCTGTGCCTGGCCCTCTCTTCCTCTCTCCCTGGGTCATTATCACTCTGTGCCTGGCCCTCTCTTCCTCTCTCCCTGGGTCATTATCACTCTGTGCCTGGCCCTCTCTTCCTCTCTCCCTGGATCATTATCAGTCTGTGCCTGGCCCTCTCTTCCTCTCTCCCTGGGTCATTATCAGTCTGTGTCTGGCCGTGTCTTCCTCTCTCCCTGGGTCATTATCACTTTGTGCCTGGCCCTCTCTTCCTCTCTCCCTGGGTCATTATCAGTCTGTGCCTTCACCTGCCAAGGGTATGGATGTTGGACCAGGATGAAACCTGAACCTAACCTCATGTCATTTGTACATGTTGTCCAGCCCTGATGACTTACTGATCAGTGTTTCTTCTCTCTGCATCTCTTTTTCTTTTTCTGTGCAGCATATGAAATAAGGTTGCTTCTGGTTTCCATTAGTAACATTTGAAGAAAGAAATGATTGATCACTTACATCTAGCTATAAAAGCGTTATTGCGACTTTGTCATTTTTGTTGTTTTACCAAATACAAATAAGGTTCATCTTTGGAGAGGGCATTGTTAAATGTCCAATGTGTTTTTTGGTCTTTGATGGATGTCTGTCTTACAAGGCTAAAAATGCCATGATAATTGAAAGCCAGGTTTGACAGTGGCATACTCAGCATTTATCATAAGGTAACTATTAATTTGTCATTTGTAAATGATCTAGTTGCAAAGTGAGATGACTGCAGGCGGAAATCTAAACAAATCTTTAATAAATGTTAGCGAACTGCCAAGAGAAACTTGGACTTGAGGAGAGTGACGATGGTGCTAAAGATCTCACTCTGATCAGAGACTACCTGACAAGACTGCACTCCATGCTTATTTTCTTTATCTATGCTGTAGTCAACCAGGCTAGGAGTTACAGTGCAAGGTAGGCAGGCGTTGAATCTGCCTAATCATTCAACGCCTGCCTACCTTGCACTGAAGAGATCTAAGTTAAGTGACAAATTCGTTCATTTTCATTGTCCGATTTGTTTGTACCTTGCCTGAAGAAGACCTAAGAGGTCGAAACGCATCGTGTTTTGTCTTGTGACTCGTTTGTCCATGTTTCTCGTGGCGGTTCGCTAACATTTATTTAAGATTTATTTGAAAAGGAGTTTAGATCGACTTTGTTATATGGAAATGAATCAGTGCCATGTACACTATGTCTTAAACTATTAGTTAAACTCTCTCGCCACACTTCTCAGCTTATTTTATGTGTTGTCATTCCAGGGAATTTATTGCAGTGTGAGACAGATTTCCTTACTCCAGTCTTCTGGGGGGTTATCTGTGTCATAAACTTAGATGGGTATAGATGTCAATTGTAATCTAAACTAAAACCTTACTTAATGTATGGATATATGTGGAAGTGTTTGTGTCTGTTTGTGTAATGCATGCATATGTGTGCATGTATGGTGTGTGTGCATGTGTGTGTATGTAGTTGTGTATTTCTGTATATGGGTGTCTGTGGTTAAGGGTGGAGGGGGGGGAGTTCTTGCTATACAAATGTTTTCGTTTTTAATTATCCTGACCTGAAACATTCAGAATTTGTTGGGCAGGTATATAATAATGATCTTAATGATAGTGGTAAAACCAGTGGCTGTAGTGCAGTAGTTAGAGTTCTGGGCTGGAAGGTCATGAGTTCAGTTCTCATCAGAGGCATTTATATTTATGATCTGAGGGGACCATACCTGCCCTTACCTAAAGTTGAGCATGCTGTGGGCTGCAGTGAGAAGACAGGAGCTACACTCTCGACTTTCATCCACAACACAGTTGCATCTCTAAGAGTGTTTTGCAGATTTCCTCACCAACACTGCAAGTGTCTGTAACTCCTAGCCTTGTTGACTACAGGATAGATCAAGAAAATAAGCATGGAGTGCAAAATGTCAGGTAGTCTCTGATCAGAGTGAGATCTTTAGCCATCGTCACTCGCCTCATTTTCATTTATCAGTATGTACTGAATTCTGTGGTCCTTCATGCCCTGCTCTTTTTCATTCTGTTTTTCTTCATCTTTTTACACATCCACAGTGAGTTGATTCAAAGTCAAAAGTATCAGCAACTTCAAAGGAACTGTTGTTAGAATGACACAGTGGTGTTCATGCTGTCTCCACGACTGACAACTGTTGTCATCAGTAGGAGGCTTTATTGGTGCTGTCCTGGGTGTGTGGAATCGGAACAGGCACCACTGACGTGACTTGGCAGCAGTGCGGTGTCTCCTCTGGCAGGTTGTCTCCTGATGACTTGACATGGATTGCTCCTCGCGGACTGCTGATGCTGTGGCTGTGTCGGTACAAACCTGGATGTGATTAATATGTGTAGGAGAGTGGCATGCAGGTGATGTCACTGGGGGGCACATGTGGACTGCTGATGTTGTGGCTATCGGTACAAACCTGGATGTGATTAATATGTTATGGCATGCAGGTGATGTCACTGGGGGGCACATGGGATGAGACGGCCAAAACAAAAGAAAGAATGATAATGAGATATATTCATAAAGCACATATTCTGCAAGTGGGCCATAAAGCACTTTACAGGACTTTGAAAACAAAATTTCTAACAAAAATTATTTGTAGTTGCAAAGTGATTCATCGCCTTCTTCCTTGCGCTCAACTCAGAAGCAATCTGAAGCGATCAAAGCTAAGTGCATTTTTGTTATTTTGTTCGTTTTTGTTTCACCTGAGGAAGACCTAAGAGGTCGAAACGCATTGTGTTCTGTCTTGTGACTCGTTTGTCCACGTTTCTCTGGGCGGTTCGCTGACATTTATTTAAGATTTGTTTAAAAATTATTTGAGCAAAAAACAAGATAGTAACACAAGCTCAGTAAGCTGCACAGTCATTCGTCACTTCAGATACACTTATGCACATACATACATACATATATAAATATATACACACATAGATAGATAGATAGATAGATAGATAGAGATATAGATAGATAGATAGATAGATATACACATATATCTGTAAGTCCTGTGCCATCATTAAGAACATAGCTCCAGGAGTTGATGAGTCAATCAGAGGTTAGCTTCAAGATACCGTTGGTCAGGAAGGAAAGTTTTATAGCTGGATTTAAAAGAAAGACAGGAGACTCTGAACCTAAAAAGATTGAAGAGAAGGGAATTGCAGAGTTTGAAAGCAAAATGGAAATTCTTTTTCTGAACATCAGGCTGCTAAAAATGTAGGAGAGCAAATCAAACTGTAAACTTGAACAAGTTCACAGATATGGTGCTGAGCACAGTTGGTTAAAAATTTCCTAAATGGTAAAATCCCCATTTATACTGATACCTGTATTGGACAGTGGAGCTGTGGGAGCAGAGATGTGTGGCACTGCATGTTCTTGAACTCCGAGTCTAAGCTGGGCTGCTGAATTCTGGCGGCACTGGAGTGGCTGAGCTATCATTAGGGGTGACCATGTGAGATACCAAGGTAAACAAGTATGTGTATATGCTGGTTTGCAGGTATGGGAAATGAAATCCCTGTCCTATGTTACGTCCTTCAGTGGTCTTCATCACTGGGTGCGTGCCCTGGCCGTCAATCCAGCCAAGGTTGGCCTTTCTTTGTCTGCCCTGTCTGTCTCCTGGCAACAGCGTGTCGTCTGTCTCTTGGCAACAGCATGTCTTCTATCTGTGTGTTCCATCCTGGCAACTATGTCTTTTTTCTGTCTGTTCTATCCTGGCAACAGCATGTCTTCTGTTTGTCTGTTCTATCCTGGCAACAGCATGTCTTCTTTCTGTCTGTTCTATCCTGGCAACAGCATGTCTTCTTTCTGTCTGTTATAACCTGGCAACAGCTTGACTTCTTTCTGTCTGTTACAACCTGACAACAGCATGTCTCCTTTCTGTCTGTTCTATCCTGGCAACAGCATGTCTTCTTTCTGTCTGTTTAACCTGGCAACAGCATGTCTTCTTTCTGTCTGTTACAACCTGACAACAGCATGTCTTCTTTCTGTCTGTTCTATCCTGGCAACAGCATGTCTTCTTTCTGTCTGTTACAACCTGGCAGCAGCATGTCTCCTTTCTGTGTGTTCTATCCTGACAACAACACATCATCATTATGTTCTGTTTCTTGGCAACACATGTCTTCTTTTTGTCTGTTCTGTCTGTACTCTGACAACATCATGTCTCCTTTCTATCTTTCTGTCTCCTAGCAACAGTGTGTCTTTTTTTTAGTTAGGTCTGTCTCCTGGAAACATAATTCATGTCTCTGTTCATCTTGTCTTCTGGCAAGAGTTGCTTCATTTGGACAGGTGTAACAGAGAAAATATTTCATGATTTGATATACTGCGTGGTTGCAGGCCTGTTTCAGGACTTTGCCAATTTTAGATATCATTCCTAGAATTATTAGTTTTATAGAGAATTTAAAAAAACACACATAAATTTTGTAATGTTGTTAAAAAAGGGAGGATGGGTATTAGTTTTGTAAATTTTGGTGGTGTTATTGTTTTTTTTTTTGTTTGTTTGTACTTATTTTTTGAGATATAGGTAGTATTTTTGGTTGAAACTGTTTTAGAGTATTTTTGCAGTATTTTGTTTCAGTTCCATGCTTTTTTTTATTTTAGGTTTAAGATTAATTGACTCAAAGTTCAGCAAATAAGTATTTTAGATAGATAGATAGAGATAGATATTTAGAGATAGATAGAAATGTCATTGCCTGGACCAGCATGTATCGACAGATAAATGTTCTTTATAACTCATTTCTTAAACAAATTGAAACAATCATCCTAAACCACAACTTTTCACGTTCCTTAAAAGGTTCATAGCTGTGATACAAGACAAACTGGAAAATGTTTACGTTTGCAGGACAAGTTGTACAGTGGTTCCCACAATGCAATAGATGTGTGGGAGACATCGGGCAGCTTCCAGTCTCTGGGCAAGATCGACCATGAGTGTGGCTCAGTGTACTCCCTAGCTGTCACCAAGCAGTTTATCATCGCAGGTAATTCAGGTAATTCAGGTGGACCAGGCTTGCCTTTTGTCTGAACTCTGTTTTCATTGTGTGTCTTTTGGTGGTTGGCTGTCTTGTAAGTTGGTTGGCTGTCTTGTAAGTTGGTTGGGAAAAGTTGGAAACATTTGAGATAATGCCAAAAAAATCAGCCTTGAACAAACAACATGGGACCATCTTGTTTGCTTTGCATGTTTGGTGCAACACACATCACATGATGCATGTTAGAAGGCTTACGTCAAGATGACTTGAGGTCTGCACAGAAGACTTGAAAGATTACTTAACATTACCTGGAAGGGTTTTTTTTTATTTTTGTTTTTTGTTTTTCTTATTTTGTAAAAAGAATTTTTAGAGTTCATGTACAGCGTTATGTTTCATCTGTATTGTTATGTTTTCATTTTAAGATCAACCATGGGTGTATTCTAACTTCACTTGCACATGTACAGTAATGGCTGTCAGGGCAAAAATGTGTCTAAAAAGAGAAAAAAAAAAAAGGCGGGGGGGGGGGGGGGAGGGGGGTGGGGGGGGGGGGGGGGGGGGGGGGGGGGGGGGGGGGGGGGTATTCCTCAGATCTTTTCATCTTTTATTCCAAGTTCTCATCCAGAGATAGATATATTGCAAAGCTGGTTGCTTGTAAAATGACAATTGTGAGGGGGAAAAGAGTGAAAAGAAAGAAAATTAAAGATTGCTTTTTACATTTCAGGCTTATTCAGACCCAGTTTCCCATTATTCATAATGAAAGACCACAAGATCCATATTCAAATTTTGTAGGGAACAGTGCAGAATATCCATCAGAAAAGTTGTGGAGGTAACAATTCTGATCATTTCTGCAACATCTTTGCAGATTCAATTTTCAATCAGTAATGTAAACTTTCTCAGCCACTTGACCTTCGCCTCTGCCCTTCCCTTCTCTGTGCACACCCACTGCTTTCCCCTCCTCTTTCTATCTGAATCTGTACTAAGATGTTTTGGTTTGGTTTGAAGACAGTTAGATTGGGGGGTAAGTGGAAAGAATTCATAGTCACCTCACTTAATGCCATAAACCATGAAAACTTCAGCCAGTGCATGACATGAGCGACAGCACACAGCAACTGTCATTCTCCATGTAAACTGAACAGCGAAGAAAAGGTTTAGACACTAAGCCAGCACTTGCTGCAGAAAACACCACCTGTGAACTTCACTCACTGAGTTGAAAAGTGCAGTTTCATTTATTGATTGATACAATTTTTAATTTGAAATCAATTTGGCAGAAAGACACCTATGTTTTACTAGTACACCATATTCGACATCCTGCAGATTACTGTCAGGTCTGGGGTGCTTTCTGTGTCACACAAAAGAAACAGCCTTGTGCTGGGCTCGATAGCAAATGTGTTTACTCCACAATCTAGCTACAGGGATCCTTTTATGACAGTGTGAGAGTGTGTTGCTCCTGTAGAGGGGTTGAGTGTGGTGCACTGAGGATGGACTTGGTGGCTGTCACCAACCCTCACCTGGCCCTCAGGACCGGCTGGTCGGGCGTTGGACAGGCTGAATGACCAGCTGAAGGCCTTGGACTGTTGCAGGGACCTACAACCGCAACATCCAGGTGTTCAGCGCCACCACCCATGATTTTGTCACCAAGCTCAGCAGCCATCTGGGCACAGTGACGGCCCTTGCCGCCTCCCTCTCCGGCCGTTTTCTCTTTTCCGCATCTCAGGACTCTAATATTTTTGTGAGTATGTAAGCAGGTGGTTTTGTGAGTTTCCATGTGTCAGTAAAATTTTGATGACTATCACGATATAGCAGGCCTCATGATGGGTCAGTGATATACGATGACCTTTAAAGGATTAGTCAGATGTATCATAGGTCTGTTCTCTTAAATTAATAAACTGTAGACAGTCCCACTCCCAAAACAACAGAGTATGGTGTAGGAGATAAAAGATAATGTGTTCTTTCTTTGTTTTGGGGTTTTGTTGTGTTGCTGTTGTTTTGTTGCTTTTTGGAGTACCAGGATCACTTATTGACTGCTAAGGTGGGGGGGGGGGAGGGGGGGGAGGCAGAGTTTCATCATTTTTTGGTGTTATTTTTTCTCTCTCTCTCTCTTTCCATGCCCTGTCAGTGATATAATTATCATGCTTCTTTCTGCAGTTCTTGTGCCAGTAGTCCATGAAACCATCTTCTGAACTAGGCTGTGCATTTTCTGGAATGATTTGATGATGATGCTTCTGAATGCATCGGACTCCCTTTCAAACAAATTTCTTTCTTAATCAGATTGTTTATATATCAAAGAAAATCCATAGGGACAATAGATGAAATGAACAAATATATTGACATTACATACAGTGTAATGTCACATATGTACCCCCATCTCCTCCCTCCCTCCCCCCCCCAAAAAAAAAAAAAGAAAAGATTAAAAGGAAAACAGTATACCAAAACAAATGTTGCCTTTAAAGTCAGTACATCACTCAAGACTGGTTAATATCTTGCAAATCGGTCATCAGTCCAAGGAAAACAACATGGTCTAAACCTTGAACTACATACTTGGCGTCTGAATGCTTGATGAAATTCAGTGTCATCAAGAAGGTGTCACTGTGTGGACCAGTCTGTTGATACTACACACCACATCTGCTAAGAAATGAGACCACCATTTGCAGGGTCAGCAGTGAGATCAACAAAGGAATGAGACCACCATTTGCAGGGTCAGCAGTGAGATCAACAAAGGAATGAGACTACCATTTGCAGGGTCAGCAGTGAGATCAACAAAGGAATGAGACCACCATTCGCAGGGTCAGCAGTGAGATCAACAAAGGAATGAGACCACCATTTGCAGGGTCAGCAGTGAGATCAACAAAGGAATGAGACCACCATTCGCAGGGTCAGCAGTGAGATCAGCAAAGGAATGAGTCAATAGAAAAGGTTGGAAGGGGTCCCAGGGATCAGGCGTAGCAGATAACTGACCTACGCATTAAGCCAGTGTGCTAGTCAGGGCTTTGGGTTGGTTGAGGGTGACTCTTATCTTGATTTACAATAATTCTAATGTGCATATTATCCTCTGTTTGGTTGGTTTTCGTATATATGAAGCTCTTTATGCTCAGTTTAGTGAAGAAAACTCACGTGTTTGTTGTTACTTGTTTCTATTGCTGTAACATTGTTGTTATCAATGTTAATGCTGTGTCAAACTGAAAATCATTTGAATCTACAGCCATGTTTCCTCATCGTAGTTTGTGTGTACAGGCATGATGAAATCATTGAAAACCGATCGTTTTCTGATGCTGTGTGTAATGGACAGGTGTGGAACCTGGAGAACTTCCTGCCCATCCAGAGCCTGTCTCGGCACTCGGCCGCCGTCCATGCACTGGCCATTTGTGGCAACCTGGTCCTGTCCGGCTCCGAGGATCATGAGATTAAGGTCAGTTCTCCAGCAGTCCTGGTCATCAGCCAACACACAGACCAAACACTGCAGTGCAGGTTGTTTAGTATCTGTCTTCTGTGTGTGTAAACTACATTTGACTCGCTTGGTGCCTATCTTGACGAGATAACTCGACCGCAAGTGCATGTACTCTTTGCTGCCATGGCCGTCAAGTATACTCATCATGGGGAAGTCTGGAATATCCTTGTTTTATGTTTATTCTACTTACAAAACAGAGACATGGCTGATACAGCCGTGTCTCCCTGATGAGTTCCAACCCAGCGGACGAAAGGCCTCGGAGCAGGCAATACAAATATATCTGCCTGTAAAAGGGATTGCGATGGTTCCCTTATGCAGCCAGTGAAGAGTTTCATATCTGCAACATATTTTCTTAATTTCATGTTCCCAGTTTTTTTACATCTTCAATCTCCTGCCCCCCACCCCCCCCCCCCCCCCCTCCTAAGTTCAAAGTTTTGCCAAGTCATTACTATGAAGACAATTTAGTTGTTGGCCTGCGCTTGTTTTCCCCCCACTATTAGATTGTTCGTCTTTGTATTTGTCTGACTTTATTCAAGTTTAAAAGGCTGTGCCAGTCTTGAATAAAAGTTACTCTGTGTTAGGTTTCCTTGTGGGAGCAAAACTACCCCACTTGTTCCCTGCCAAATAGGTTTTGACTTTAAACTTAATTCCTAGGCAGTGAAAGGGTTAACAGGATTGATCACTCCAAATGGTGCAGCAAAGTGTGAGCATCCTTTGCAATGTGAGGTTTAAAAAAAAATGTTTTGTTTTGTTTTGTTCTGGTTTTCACATGAATATAATCTAACAAGATTGATCACCCCAGAATGATGCAGTTAACTGCGACAGGTATTTGCAATGTGTTTTGTTTAGCCCATCAGGGAAGTAGATTCCTTTGTCTACTTGGGAAGCGTAGTTGACAAGCAGGGAGGCACCGACCGGGACATCATAGCCAGGATGGGCAGGGCGCGAGCAGCATTCATATGCTAAAGAACATCTGGGCCTCAGGAGAGATCAGAAGGAAGACACAAATTGCGTATCTTCAATTCAAACGTGAAGTCAGTTCTGCTCTACGGTTGCGAGACTTGCAGAATGACCAAGGCAATACAGCAAAAAAATTCAGAACCTTCATCAACACCTGCCTGAGGCGCATCTTCAAAATCAGATGGCCAGAGAAAATCAGCAATGAAGATCTATGGCAAGCAGGACATGAATCAGTTGCCCAAACAGATTATGTGGAGGAAGTGGGGTTGGATAGGGACACACCTTCAGGAAGCCAGCATCCAGCACCACACGCCAAGTCCTGACATGGAACCCGCAGGGGAAAAGGAAAGAGAGGCCGACCCCGCAACAGCTGGAGACGAGACACAGAGGCAGAGATGAAAAGGCAGGGTACCAACTGAACAGGCATTCAGCGAGCAGCCCAGAACAGAGTGCAATGGCGGAGTGTTGTCGATGGCTTATGCTCACCCTTGAGCTATGGGCCTAAGTAAGTACAGGGGCCATTGAGACTAGGGTGGTACACATGCGACTGGACATATTGCATCAATAAGTATAAGGAAAATACACATTGTATCATTAAAGTATAAGGAAATTAAATGAATAAATGATTAAATTAACAAAACTACCAGGACGCAAAGGATTTAAGGATCACTCACATTGTCAGGATGGCACAGATATTTATAAAAAAAAAAAACTAACTCACACGTAAACGATCAAATCCGATTAGAAGACGCGCGCGCGCGCGCGCGCGCGCGCGCGCGCGCGTGTGTGTGTGTGTGTGTGTGTGTGTGTGTGTGTGTGTGTGTGTGTGTGTGTGTGTGTGTGCGCGTATATGTGTGTGTGTGTGTGTGTGTGTGTGTGTGTGTGTGTGTGTGTGTGTGTGTGTGTGTGTGAGAGAGAGAGAGAGAGAGAGAGAGAGAGAGAGAGAGAGAGAGAGAGAGAGAGAGAGAGCTTGCAATCAGGTTGATGTCGGCACACGGAAAATTTATGGCATCTTACACAATGTATGTGTGGTTGACCCTCAAAATCTTTTCATATGTCAGCATTGCCTCTCTGTTGCCGGTGCTGTATTCCAGTCTTGCTCCGTATTGATCTCCGTCATCAATATCGGTTCTCGTGTCACCTGAATGTCTGAGACACTGTCCCCCTACCCCTTCCTCCCCCCTCCCCCCTTGATTGTGTCCCTTCCCCGCCCTTCTCCCCCCTCCGTCTCTTATCCTTTGTGCAGTCATGTCATATTGATCAGTTTGGAGAGTGAGAGGGGTGGAGGTGGAGGAGGGGAGAGCATGGAAAGGTCAAACACAGGTGAGTGTATTTATATTGAACCTAATTGTGAAGAACAAAACAACAACAAAAGAGACGGTCTTAATGTTTTGCGAGCATTTGATGATATTCAAAACCCTGCATTTTCTGTCTCAATGTCGACCTGTCGCTTTGTCTGCCTGTCTAATATCTCTTCCTTTACCTACAATGCTGACTGTAAGATTAAACATAAAGGGAACACCAGTATACCATGTTTTCGTTTCATTATATTCAAATTTAACACACCTAGGAACCAAACAATCAAACGAACAGACAGACAAAATAAAAATCATCCATTAACTCCATCACATACCTAAAGTCTCCTTACATATCGTATCCGAAAGCTAGATGTATCACGTTGATCTCTCTCTCTCTCTCTCTCTCTCTCTCTCTCTCTCTCTCTCTCTCTCTCTAGTGGTCGCAAAGACGAGACGGGTAAATGCAGCTCACAAGGAAACATATTCTTTTTTTTTTTTTTTTTTTTTTTTTTTTTTTTTTTTTTTTGCTGTCCCAACTTCTGCGCCACCTCAGAGGCAGTGCACCCACGCCGCTCATTCCGACACCACCCCGTCCACAGCCACAGCCCGGCTGCTCCCGCCGCAGCCCCAGCACCGGCAATCCACAGGGAGCAGTCAATGTCAAGCCGTCAAGAGGCAACCCACCGGAGGAGACACTGCACTGCTGCCGAGTCACTTCGGTGGTGTTCAGTGGTGCCTGTTCTGATCTAACATAAGCAGGACGCCACCTACTAAGCCCCCTACTGACGACAATAATTGCTTAGTCGCGGAGCCGGCGCGAGTGAGCTCTCCCTCCGGAGGGCGCCACCACGTCCGTCCAACGACAGCCCCCATGGACTCGCCGATACCGGTGACCCCGACGAAACCAAACCAAGGCCACAGACGTGGAGAGGACATCGAAACTGAGGTCACCATGAGAGCAGGGCATGAAGGGCCACAGAATTTTGACTTTTTTTTTTTTTTTTTTAATGCTGATCGATGAGAATGAGGATGATGAAGATGATGCTACGGATTTCCATTTCGGTCTGAGACTACATGACAGGGCTGTACTCTACGCTTCCTTTCATAATATATCCCGGCGTCAACCAGGCCCGAGAGATACAGGCACCTGCAGTGTTGGTCAGGAAATTTGAGCAACACTCTCAGAGACGCATCCATTAAGTGGATGAAACTCGACTGTGTGGTCCCCAGTCTTCCCAACTGAGTCCGCAGCAAACTCAACTCTGGGTAGAGCCGGTCGGGGCAGAAAAACCCACATGACTCTGATGGGATTCGAACCCACGACCTCCCAGCCGGAGTCCGTGCATGATGCGAGACATAAACATTTTACAGCAGACTCCATGAAACCTTGTTCAGAGATGTTCCACCTGGTGTGATTTTTGAATTTCTGAGGGAGATTAACATTTTTTTTTAAAC
>JADBJO010024300.1:17500-25357 GCA_016801955.1 Conus betulinus
GCCCGCGCCAGCAATCAAGAGGAGGTCTCCCACATTCCCTGTGCAAGCTGTCACTGCACATTCCGTGCACGCATTGGCTTGATCAGCCACCTGCGTATCCATAAATCATCTCGATCCCCACCCTCAACCCCAAGATAATTGAAGCGGTCCTCGTCGACTCGACGGACAAGCAAGAAGAACACAATACCTTTAACGTTTGGCTGCGAAGATAAAATATTCGCGCAACTTTCGCCCGCTCAAAGTTCGCCTTGATATTCGCATCTGTGGAATGGCAGCCGAACTGTACAAGTTGCATGGATTCTCTGTCTCTCTTTCTCCGCGGTGGTGTATTTGTTCCGTTTTTATCGTCCTTTCGTGAATGTCTGCTTATCGTATTTTCATCGTTCGTTCCATGATTAACGTGCACTATGTTTCAGTTATAATTGGCAGTTTATATTTGACCGCGCTTAGAGTAAGCTCTATAAACCTTGGTCTGTTGTAGTGGTTTCATTGTTAATGCAATATATCACGAATGTGATTTTTTGTTAATAACTGAAGCAAAAAAATTCACATCACGTGGACAAAGGGGAAAAAAAAGAGGAGAGATTGACTGGTGATAAAATGAAGAGAAAAAGGGGAGCATGGAGACAAAGTCAGACAAAAAGCTGATAAGAAAGAAAGATAGAAAGAAAGAAAAGAAAAAGAAAAGAAAAGAAAGAAAAGAAAGATAGAAAGAAAGAAAGAAAGAAAGAAAAAAAAGATATCGACAGCTGTCCTGCAAGAAGAATAATAGACAGAAGGGTCTGAAGAAGGAGATGGGTGAGAGTTGATCAAATCAAGATTGATTTGATCTCGAAAGACGGATCCATCCACTCCCCCACCCCTCCTCCCCCGTCTCCCTGTTCACGTCTGCTGTCATTAGACTGTTCTGTATCAAACCGAGGAAGATAAAAGAAAAAATGATTGAAGTGGATATGAGAGAGAGAGAGAGAGAGAGAGAGAGAGAGAGAGAGAGAGAGAGAGAGAGAGAGAGAGAGAGAGAGAGAGAGAGAGAGAGAGAGAGAGAGAGAGAGAATATGGGGGGTGTGGGGGGGGGAGGAGGGTGAAGGGGAGGACGGGAGGAGAAAGGAGTGGAAAGGAGGACTTGGGAGAGAGAGAGAGAGAGAGAGAGAGAGAGAGAGAGAATATGGGGGGTGGGGGGGGGGAGGAGGGTGAAGGGGGAGGACGGGAAGAGAAAGGGAGTGGAGGAAAAAAAAAAAAAAGACTGGCTCAGACGAAAAGGCTTCTCATAAGTCTCTTTGCTCAGACACTGATGCCGTCAGACGGTTGGCCCGTCTCACTGAAGTGGAACCTAACTGCACCATCACTCTTGACAGACAGACAGGCGCATAGACAAACGGGCTGAGAATATGCAGAGAGAGAGAGAGAGAGAGAGAGAGAGAGAGAGAGAGAGAGTATACCGACAAAATACACTTGATTTTTTAAGCTGTTTTATTCTTTCTAAGCAAGTCCGTTGTTACAGTATACGTCCTTGTCGTTGAATAATCTTACGACATTGATTAGAATTAATGATGAGTTCCCGTGGTTATTTCACGTACCACTTTCACTCTGATAGGAAATAATCCCTAGATTTGCAGAACTGTCATCTTCGCCTTTTAAATTTGTCCAGCCTAATGATCTTATGAATGAACATCGCAAATCTTATAAGGAGAGCTAAGTTCATTTGTATGGCCATGAAAATAATGTTCATGTGGAACTTTTATACTCTCCATGACTTGGTATGTTGTGACTTTTTTTTTTTTATGTATGCACTGTGTGCGCTTCTGTATTGAAAATAAATTTGTGTTGGTTTAACCTCTCTTTTCTCTCCTCGATTTCTCTCCCTCCGCCTCTCCATCTTCCCCACTTCCTCTCCATTTCTGTTCTGATTTGTACCGGACAAGGTAAGGTAAGGTAAATGCTGCATACAGCCAGCCGACCGCGAAGGGCCATATTAGGGCTGTCACCGCATTGAAGTCAACTCACATGTCAATCCTTCACACAACTCTTTGAAATACATCTTCTAAAAAACCACCCCCGAAATTTTGTTAAAAATCTTTCCACTTAAAAATCTCAGATCCGATGAAAAATATTAATCTCTTTCAAGAATTCAAACATCGCATCAGGTGGAACATCTCTGAACAAGGTTTTCATGGAATCTGCTGTAAAATGTTTGCGTCTCACATCGTGCAAGTCCCCAACACTAAAAGAATATGTTTCATTGTGAGTGGCACATGACATGGAATGCACCACGGAGCTTCTTCACTCTTTAAAAGGTACGAATGAGTAAAATACCAGGCTTAAATCATGAAGCAACCGCTATTCTTTTCACAGAGACTGACGGTGGGAACTCACGCCTGTCTCTCTAAATACCATGAGACACAGAGTAGATTATTGTTTATACACTAATCTATAAAACTGACATTTTCTCAAATACCAAACATGTCAACCTCACTAGCTAGTATGGTGCTGTAGCTTAAGTTGGAGGCTTGCGGGCAGGGGGGACTTGGGTTCGATTCCCATCAGAACCATTTATTTGCAAGATATTTTTGGACTCAGTCGGCTCCTTCCAAGTGTTCAGTTTGCTCAGATAGAAAGACTGAAATCACGCAATCGTGTTTCATCTACCTAATAGATGCGTCTCTGAGAGTGTTGCTCAAATTTCTCCACTAACACTGCAGGTGTCTGTGTACCACAGGCCTGGTTGAAACTAGAACACGTTATGAAAGGAACCTCAGGGTTTGGTCCGTCATGTGGTCTCTGACCAGAATGGAATCCATGGCATCATCTTCGTCCTCCTCACCCTCGTTGATCAGCATGGAAACAGGGTTGACATTGTGTGGTGGTCCTTTGTGCCCTGTAGTCAGATGACCTTGCTTTCAATGTCATCTCCGCATCTATGCCTTGGTGAGATCATATCAAAGTATTGGCAAGTTCACTGGGACTGTTGCTGGCTAGATATAGTGACACCCTCTGAAACGGGACACTCACTGATGCTAGCACTGCGAATAGTCATTAGCGTCATCAGAAGGGAGCTCAGTGGGTTAGTCTTCTGTACATTGCATCAGGACAGGTGCCCTTGAACACCAAGCTAAGAAGTGGTTCAGCAGCAGCGCAATGTCTCCTCTGGTGGGTTGCCCAGTGACGACTTGATACTGATCACTCTCTGTGGACGGCAGGGTCCCAGGCTGCAATAGGATAAGCCAGGATGCGTCAATGTATGGGAGATAGGCGTGATCAGCGGGAAAAAAAAGCCACTTGTGTGCACAAAAAGATGAGAGAGAGAGAGAGAGAGAGAGAGAGAGAGAGAGAGAGAGGGGGGGGGGTGAAGGTACAAATTAGGATGGCGGGGGGAAGCAGTTTTGGGGGGGGGTTGGGGGCACCGAGCCTCATCAAGCTGGCAGATACATAACATCAACCAAAACCAATCCATGATCCTGAAAGGTCAAGTCGGGCGGCCCAACTACATACATCCTCACACAATGAGCCAAGAACCGCAGGATGTTCTGACCAGTATCCAATCAACTGTCTCCTTTCACGGGGGACACTTCTCCCTACAGATCTAGCACTTAAGACAGCCTTGTACTGATTGGGTGGCCATTTATTATATTATGGGCTGGTAATTAGCATGGGTGATGGGATTATGAATTTAGGAGTATATGATTCGGTCGGTCATGGTTCTTTTTATCTTCTTCTTTCCCCAACTTCTCTCTCTCTCTCTTCTCTTGGTTATGTTGGACTCTCTCTTGTCTTGTCTGTGCGTCCACCTCAAGCACCCCTTCTTTTCTCATTTGTTGTTTGAATTTAAGCTGTTATTGTCTGCAAAGGAATTCTGTTTTAAAACCTCTATCAAACACACTGGTGCGTCCACCTCCCACACAAACCACCCACTTCTTTATATTTGTTAAAAGTTGTTGAAATAGAAGAGAGAACATGTACTCTAACAAAGACAAGAGAGACAGAATCTTGAAAAAAAACTCTATCACAAACACCACACACACCACACAAAACACACACACACACACACACACAAACCCACACCCACAAGGAAGACAGAGGAGGAGAGGACAGGAGGCGAGACAAGGGAGGGAGAGAGAGGAGAGAGAGAGAGAGAGAGGAGAACATTTGTGAAAAAAGGACAAGAGAGAACAGAGAAAATAGAAAAGACAAGGTAACTGAGCACACACACCAAACAAACACACACACACACACACACACACACACACACCACACAGGAACCGACGAGAGAGAGAGAGAGACGAGAGAGATGAGAGAGAGATAGAGGAGAGGGAGAGAGAGAGAGGGGATGAGAGAGGAGAGAGCATTTGTTGTAAACAAAGACAACGACGAGATGGACAGAGAAATAGAGAAAAAAAGACAAGGTAAAACTGAGCCACAACACAACACACACGCACCAACACACACACCACACACACACTACACAGACCACAGAGAGAGAGAGAGAAGAAGGAGAGAGAGAGAGAGGAGGGGAGAGGATTTTTTTTAAGAGGAGAGAGAGAGAAGAGAGGGAGCGAGAAGAAGAGAGGGGGAGAAGAGAGCCAGAGACCCGGGGAGAGAGGAGGAGAGGGAGAGAGCAGAGAAATTCGGGACAAAAGAAAGTTGACCAGTGGAGAAACGTAGAGCCAGAGCGAGAGAGAGATTGTGAGAGCATGGCAGAGGAGAGCATTTGGGTTGTAACAGAAAAGACCAGAGAATCAGACAAAGAGGAAAAATACCCGATAACCCTAGCCAGAGCAAGGGGGAGGAGAAGAGAGAGACACCCGAGAGACCGAGGCAGAACCTTACCTACCACCTGATAATGAGCAAAGAGAGTAGAGTTTCGAGAGAGGACAGGAGAAGAGCCGGAGAGAGGAGCGTGAGGGGGGGGGGTTGGGGGGGGGTTCGAAGAGGGGAGAGGGGGGTCAGGTGGGGGGTCGAATAAGTACAGACTGGGGAAGATGAAGTAGGGAAGAAGATTGGGGATGTTTTTGAGACCTCATCAAAAGCCGCAGCATGAGACACAGCCATCACCATCAGCCTAACCAATCCGTGCTGGCCCTGAAATGTGAAGTCGGCCCAACAGCCACTTACACAACCCTCTACACAATGAAAACCGAGGACCCGCAGCGTGTCTTGGACAGTCCAGTATATCAATGTCGCGCTCTTTTTCTTTTTCAACACTTTCAGTCGGCCTTTTCCACGCCGGGCATCTCCCTACAGACTAGCACTTAAGTAGAGTCTTGTTTCTAATTGGCTGGTTATTGATCTATAAGGCTATTTCTGGGCTGTGGGGTTGGGGGTATGTTGGATTGTTGGTGGATTAGCTGGTACCAGTCTGGCTGGATCGTGTGTGATGATTCTGCTTTATTCTGTCTTTCACGTTTCGTCTGTCTGCCTGTCGTTTCAAATTTGAATATTTTACTATGTATTGAAAATGAATCTTCGGCTACCTACATTCTGTAAGTCACTCACACACAGATACATACATACATACATACATACATACAGAGAGAGAGAGAGAGAGAGAGAGAGAGAGAGGAGAGACTGGCTGAGAGAGACAGACAGACAGACAGACAGACAGACAGAAAAGACAGACAAAACAGACAGGCAGACAGACTGACTGACTGACTTATTGACTGACTGACTGACAGACAGACAGACAGACTGACAGAAAGAGAACAGACAGACAGGCAGGCAGGCAGGCGGACAGACAGGCAGACGTACAGGAGAGAGAGAGAGAGAGAGAGAGAGACAGAGACAGAGAGAGCCGACAGAGTGAGGGAGAGAGAGAGAGAGAGAGAGAGAGAGAGAGGAGAGAGAGACGAGAGAGAGAGAGAGAGAGAGAGAATTTAGAAGTGTGTATTTAAATTTGTGCACTCATCCCTTCATAAGCAGGTTAAGACCTGATAAATACACCTCTCGCATTCTCTCTCTCCTCTCTCTCTTCTCTCTCTCTCTCTCTCTCTCTCTCTCTCTCTCTCTCACAGAGGGGTAGGGGTGGGAGGGAAGAAAAGAGGGTGGAAAAGGGGGAAAGGGGAGATATAGTGAGGGAGGTTATGGACCGAGCGTGCCCAGGTTCACCCTTTCACTCCCATGGTAGCAGCAGCAAGGTCACAGCAAAGTTCAGCATGCATGGGTGACTCGAGCGGTACTATAGGAAAGGTTAATGATAGAGCTCGGAATCCTACAGAAACAGATTAAACACAGCTTCCCTTTCATAAGTTCCGCTAGCGAGGGTTACGTTTTTCACCTGCATCCCTTTGTTCGTTAGTGTGTTTGTTTGTTTGTCTATCTGTCTGTCTGTCATCACGATTTCACAAAACAAAACAACAAAACAAAAAAAAAAAAAAAAAAACCGTACCATTTTCAATTTTACCAAACTTTGTGAAAAAATGGCAGGTGGTACAAGGACGAAGCTATAAATTTCAGAGTGGATTCGTCGCACGGATCCGGATCGAAAGGTAGATCTATCATCCGCTGAACAAGATGATTACCAGTTTTCACCTGAACAGAAAACTTGTGAAGCAAGCCATTGCAAATTGATAACTGTCTACGGAGTAAATTATTTTCAAAGAATATCAAAATTTTCTAGAGATACATACCCTGATTTTCCACACTTTTCATATTGTGTTGAAAAAAGTACATGATCTGGAATTCTTTTTTTTTTCATTTTACCTAAAAGTTGCGTGAAAATAGCTTTAAAGAAATAGAGACACGGGTCTTAGACGAGAGGGACAACAGTAACAGCTGAAGCTGAGCAATACTTAATATTGGAACACATGACGACACGAAAGGATTGAAATAGAGATCACTGCCTTGGTTGCCATGTCACAGACAAAATTAGAGACCGAACGTCGTCATCACGACATTCCTGGCTATCGAGCTTCAAGCCAACATGTTTTGTACTATGTCTTAAATCAACGGACCGCGCACTCGAAACGACTGCACGCCCAGCGATTTGCCCCCCCTTCCCCACGCCGGCACCAGTCACGCCCATCACGCCCCGCCGCCCCCCACCCGCCCCCCCCTTCCGGCCCCTCTCCGTTCATTGGCCCCTCTCTCTCTCTCTCACTCCTCTGTCCCTCCTCTCTCCCTCTCTCGCGTCTCTCGCTCTCGCTCTCTCTGCTCGTGCGCCTGCTGCGTGTCTGTGCCCTGCGTGCCTGCCGGTCCGTCCTCCCCCCCCTCTCTCTGCCATTTTGGTCCTCTGTCTTAGTCGGTCTGTCGGTCTTCTCTAGCTTTCTTCTCTTTCCTTCGCCTTCTGTCTGGCCTGTCGTCTATCTTCCTCTCTTTCTCTGTCTGTCTGTCCTCTGTCTGTCTGTCTGTCTTCTGTCTCTCTCATCTCTCTCTCCTCTCTCTCCTCCTCTCTCTCCTCTTCTCCCCATCTCTCTCATCTCTCTCTCTCTCATATATAACGAACGTTTAACGTAACGAACGAACGTACGTGCTCTCATATAGAACCGCTAGAACGCTGGACTGACATGATGTCGCGACATAACCTATAGCTGATGCTACTGACTGACTCCATGTAAAAACAATAACTATGTTCAACACGATGTCTCAACAACAAAAACAAAGTGTGATTTTTTTTTTTTTTTTTTTTTTTTTTCAATTCTTGAAAGCGATACATAGTTTAAATCTGTTCTCTGTTCGCTGACAGTTTACTAAGACATATTCCTGGGTGAATTGTTGTTATTATTTTTTAAAAAAAGTTGTTGTTTATAAATTAAAACAAAACCCTTAAAACTAAAATTACCCCTACTAACACAATTACGATTAAACTTTTACTACCTTCAAACTTAAAAATATATAAACCAACCCACAACCCACTTAAAAAACCCC
>JADBJO010024301.1:0-17500 GCA_016801955.1 Conus betulinus
ACGCGCTCGCACATCAGTCCATAATCAGGATGGTAGCCGGGATCTCACCAAACCACCGGTAACGTAGAGATATTGACTTCTAGAGGACAAGGGCTACAGACCCTATTGCCGGCGTAACTTGGTTATAGAGTGGCCATAGGGCGTCAGAGAAGTGAGTTCTTTATCACGGGAGTTTGGAGACTCAGGATCCACAGGCCCCCATGTGAACAAGCCAAGGAACTCGGTGTGAAGCAACAGACCGCGATTCCGGACAGACCAGGGCTCCTCGACTGACCAATCAGAATGCCCGCACCCAACGTCTTGCGACTAACCGACTCCGGAGTGCATCTCCGCCCTTGACCGAACGTGGTGTCCTTACGGCACGTTTATCCATGCTCCTCGTCCTCGGGCGTCACTCTCGTAGTGGCATTTAGCTTCACTGTGTCTTGTGACTCGGACCAGCGTGACGCCGCGTCCTACGTTTTTGGGGCCGATAGTCTAGACGTCGGTACCACACGCCCTAATCGCCGCGCGTAATACGCTGGCCCAGCCCAGGTACATATCCTGCGATCGACGAAAAGGCCTGGTCGTGGGCCACTGTCGTCTCGGCCCTGCGTCCCAGGGTTTCCAACCCAGCGGAGCCGCATTAGTCGCGTGAGCCGGCAGAACAGTTTTCTCGGAGACGCCTAGAGAGAACGACAGGACGCCAGGCGGGTCGAGATCCTGTCTCCTTTTGGAGCGGGGGATGGGATCGCAGCCGCATTTGCGCTCGTCCGGTGACAGATGTAGGCCCGAACGGGTACACTTTTCCTGGGCGCTTAGATCGACAATAATGGCACGGACGGTTCCCCTTGTAGTGGATAATCAATCCAGTAGTACTGTCAGGCCACACGGGTTCTTACACGATCTATTGTACCGATAACGCATACCGCCGGAAAAAGCTTTCTCTGCTGTGCTTCATCTCTCCAGTTGTTCGCATCAGCTATATACTTAACCATTACTACCAGAGGGCGGGTCTCCAGCAACATTGTGTCGAGCTACTTCCATCGGCGGATCGTGTCTCAAGGAATACATTTCGGACTAAAAAACACCCACCCCCCCCACTTTTCGTTGCCCTAGTTTAGAGGTGGCCGAGACTAGAATCAAAGGACATAACGAAGTCGGGCCCTCCGAACAGGTTTCCACTTTGAATACGCAGTTTGTACAAACTTCGGCCGCCCTTCTGTGCATACGCCTCCATATGGTCGAAACGGGTAGTTCCACTGGAGTACGATAATGACTGACTGGCTCACCAATCCATCCCATCCGTATTATTTCGACTCTCTCCTTATGGGGGTCATCCATCCCGGTTTCGCGCTACTTCGCGTCGAGGTGACAAACATCTACGAATGTCGGACCCGTGATCAATCTGGTAGACTACCGCACTTTGGAGACTGCACCCGTCATTTTGTGTTCGCGTTATATCTTCGAACGGCATCGTCGTTTCGAATCTGACACATTAACATTGCTCTAAGATTGAGTTCCAGCTGGTGAAGCAGCGAACTGTTGGCTATCCCCGGCCTACGATTAGTTTCGAAGAGATTCCTCCATTCAGTCAACTAAAAACGGACCCGACCGGTATCGACACTGCACACAAGTTGTCGCGGTCGGCTGGAGGTTGGTCAGACCTTACTCGAGGAAATGACAGGTGCTTTCACCTACGACCGCGGCAGGGGCCCACGGGCATATACGTTGGTCGTGAGAGTTGCTCTTTGTAAGTAAGAGTAAGAGCTGTGTACACACACGTACTCATACAGGCGGGGGGGGGGTAAAGGCAAAGGGGGGCTTAAGGGTAATCGTGGAAGAGGGCACAAGATATTGCAACACGACGAAGAAGTCGCTCAGATATCGGGTTCGGCGGGCCACGGTATGAAACATCAGAAGTTAGAGGGTGTAATGGAAAATATGGAATGAAGTAAGGATCTTCCCAACGTTGCGGACGTGTCGGGGCCAAGGAGGAGAATATGGGGGACTGATTTGGGACGAGGTCACACGGTGGGCTTGACAAGGCTAAGTCTCGTAGAGGCATGAGGAAGGGGGGGATCTCGGCATCTGCTAGGGTCGGTTCCCTGAGGACCACCCGGGCCTTGAACTAAAGCCCCCCCGCGTGTGCGTAGTGATAAGCGAAACTCTGTCCTCACCGCCTTGAGATACCATGGCAGGAGTCTCAGACGCAATCGGCCGTGTCAAAGGTGATTATCGCGTTACCGGGATTCCCCATAGGCCTTCCACGGGTGTAGGTATAACCCTTTTCGCAACGTCGAAGGCACCTCCTTGAGAAGGGGAAAGTCGAAAAAAAAGGATTAATATATCTAAAAGAAACACATAAATTCCAAAAGTGGGTAAAATCAGGGTGGGGAGCTGAGTATGCTAATGGAACGCCACAAATTTATTGCACTCGGGCAAAAATACACTGAAGAAGCACAGGTGTCCCGCCACCCCCAACCGCCCCCGTGAACTCGTTATACACACTAATGCATAACTTCGGACTCCATTCGTATCGTTCTGGACTTACTTACGTGTCCCGATGTTATATGCCTTAGCGCCACGGCTAGAAGTGCCCGGGGTAAAGGGCCTCTCACCGCACAAATCGGAGGACGTGAGGGAAGAGATGAGACCCGTGTCCGAAGCAACGACACAACGTCTTACCTTCTATCACCATAGAATTACTGCTAAAGGAAGCCCCCCCACCCTGTCTGACGTATGCTTGCTGTCACCCGCGGACACAGGCATTTCATCCTCCCCCGATTTGGCCATGCTCCAACTTATCCCACCATTTTACTATTTTCTGTTTATTCAGAATTGGAACTCCATGACACAAGGGGTGTGTTGAGGTTGCAGTTGCGGGTTAGAAGAACTTGGAATGAAACTGAGAAGTGTGAGACGCTGCATTAATAAAAGTTTCGGTACTAATAGTTAGGACATTGGCATATATCTATCGCCTTCTGCATTAGCAACATTCTTAAATTAAAATCTCACACAATACGTATTCAAGGACAAATTTTTTATAAGATAAAACCAAAGGAATGCGAACAAAATAGATTTTACTTCAAAAATATAAAGACTTTAAGATTAAAAGATCTTGATCCAATAGTACTATTTATAGTACACTAAGTTCCTAAATTATAAAACTTTAAAACAAAGTTCTGGAAATTAATTTGCGACCTTCAATAAGTCCTATGTTAACGCATCTATTTTTCATACGATCCCAATGAAATTTTTATGTTATTTTCAGTGCGCGCAAAAGAGATAATACCGGCTTCTCTATAGTGAATTAGAATATCCTTGAAAAATTACTTAAAGATAAAAAATTAGAAAACGGGGAGGGCTGCGGGGACCTGTAAAAACCTATTATGACTTAACAAAAAAATACCATTGCATAGTAGCGCAAAAAAGGTATATTTGTGCAGTAAGTAGTGGAAACCGGCAAGAGTATAGTAGCCAGGGAATCTAGGGTTCAGAAAAAAACTACACGCCGCGCTACCGTAAGTCTAGGAGGTCTGGAAAACTTCGGCCTCTGAGCACTATCATGCTCCGTGACTCAGTTTCCGCCATGGAGTTTCTCACAGCCCCGTGTGTACCATAACTGCAGTAAGTAAGGACCTTGTTCGGGGCCGACTCGCGCGTCGGTATTGGTTGGTGTCCTGCTCTAGCCCGCCAACCCTCAATACGCGAACGAGACACAAGGAAGTTCAAGACCGGGGCATGGACACGCAATGACGTGGTCCGTCAAGAGATATGTGAACCGGGCGACCCTGCTCCCGCACACAGACGGGCGCAGTGGGGGCCGGAGTTTGTCTCTTTCGCGTAGAACACTCGAATCCGTTGAGATTGTCGGGGCTATTAGGCCGATGGATAAAAAGGGTAACGCCCCCAGGAGGATAAGGATAGGGTGTGGTTCCGGTAGTAGCGACGGAGCGAAACACGGCACGCGCCCCTTCCGGCTGCGACTTCCACAGTGTGAGGCGAGATCAGGACACTCCCCCAAAAGTTGGAGGGGCACTTACACTGGCACACGACGACCGGCGCTCGCGACGCGGCCGGGTATAGGTGGGCCATGCCTGTCTCGTCGAATAGTAAGTTGTTGGCAGTGGTGGTCGGCTACTCCTCCACGTGTCCGTGTCCCACAAAGCAACGCCGTGTCTCCACTACCAGCCCACCCAGGGGGTGTCCATAACCGAAAAACTGCTTCCGGCAGATTCCGCCAGCCTCGGACCTACGGTGTTGCACCACCGTGCCAGCCTCTTTCTACCCTACTGGACGCCTAACTTCCTGGAGTCCGGCGGCTTCTCCACTCTCTATCGACTACGGGCACAATAGTCAAAAAAGAGTAGACTGGGAATGCACGGAAAACAAGGAAGATAAGAAAAGTAGAGTGGGGAGAAAGGAGGGGATGAGTGAACCAGGGAAAGAAGGATCAGTAAAAAAAGAACAGTCAGGGTGCCAGGGGAGGGTGGGAAAGAAGAGTAGAGTAGAAAAAACGGATCTGGGTCATATGTGGCGGCGGGAACAAGTATTGGAGAATATGGTAACCTCAAGGGGGTAAGAAGGGGGGGAGCGAGGGGATGGATGAAAATAGGGAGGGAAAGGGGGAAGGTTTATATTGCGTGAGAAGTAACAGAGGGAGAGAAGGAAGAAGGGAATAAAGAGTAAAGGTGATGAAGAAAAAAGTGGGTAGCTCGTGCCACGAGGCGACGTGAGGGGGGGAGTATCGCCTGGGTTGTGGGCGCGCTCAACCAGCACCCTAACCCCACCTCTGATGATGACGGCCCTATGTGGCGTCTAGTGCCCGGCCGTCACCTCTAGTCCCCTCTCCGTTACCCACCCGAAGCTCTATCCACGAGACGGTTAACGTCAGCGACGTGGAGTAGAAAGCGCGCGCATCCTCTAACTAAACTTCTCCATGGTCGGGGATCTTGTTCCTTGCTAGCCTGCCTCACCCCCCCCCCATTTGTCCTCACCCCGATTTCAATACCCCGCGTTGCCCGCCGGGCCGCCTACCCACCTCTCCTTCTGCCCGAGCTGTAGCTTAGTGTCGTCCGCCGACACGCCGGCGCCGACACGCGTATTTGAGACCGATCCGTACAGGCCCCCACTGGACCCGCCCCCCCCATGTGTTTGTCACGACCACCACGCTCCGCTCGTCCTGAACCTCGCGGCCTCCACCTCCGTCGACTTGACACTAGCACCCGCCCCTTACCCCTCAAACGGTCGCGACCGTCGCGAGCACGCACATCGCCACCCCCCGCTAAACCACGGGGTGTCCTTCGCTGCAGTTACCAAGGCAAGCCCGCAGGGTCGTCACCGCGAGCAAGGGTACGCCCTAGCCGCTGCTGGGAACCGCCAGCGACGGCAGGGGGGGGGGGGGATACGTTGGTGCCGAGTCCCAGGAGCGCCACCCGCTTGGGCCGCGTCAGCTCGCGCGGGCAACCAAAAAAAAAAAAGCCACCATGGGACATCAGCCGCGACGCAAAGCCTCGGTACGTACCCATCGGCTCGCCCCGGCCCCTGGCGTCCAAGGATTCCCACCACAGCGTGACAGGATGGTCTGACCCACTGAGAAGAGCCTCTAGACGCCGAGACCAGTACGCGAGTGCCAAAAGGTCAGCTCTCCTTGTGGATCGAGCGGCGGGCTAGATCGCTAGGCCCCCAGCGTAGCCTGGGCCTTTGGATGTTTTCTTCCCGGGACGTCGGGGCCATAGCCTTAGGCCGTCGATACCGCCGCTACCCACCTGGGACATGACGACGGGCTCGTCCCGGCGTGTTATCAAAAGCTTAGCCGCCACGGTTGCTACAGACTGAGTTACCGACCGGATCCGCCACAAGCGCGGGGCCTTGCCTTTCTATCCGCCATCTGTCAACTCGTTAATACTAACATACTCAGGCTATTCCAACGCACAACCTGGTGTAGGACAATACCCTGGCTGCGAACGCGCTGACGACTGTCCGGCTATACCACACCAATCCCCACCCTCTGTGCTGATTAGTGGAGAGACTAACATAATATGTATGAATCAAGGCGAACTTTCCGCAAAAAAAGGGAGACTATAATATGATGTCTCCCGCTGTAGCGCCAGTACCATAGGGCTTGGGGATGAAAAGCCAGGGCGAATAACGGAGGTAAGGAGAGGAGCAGGCGGAAGGGTACAAGAATCACATCCCGGATTACACTGGTGTCCGCAAACTGCACGCGGTAGAGCGCAACCCACCGGCAGCGAAACTCATGAGAAAGTGGCCCACGTAGGATGAAGATGAACACGAGATTACAGTGGTGGCGAAAACGGCCAAGGGGGGGGCACGAAAGAGCGTAAGACCCAGCTCAAGCGGCAGGGGGAAGGGAAACAGAAGGCGACCGTGTTGAAGCCAAGGGTTGCGCTATACGGCAAGCAGACAACGAGACTGAAACGGCCGCCAAAGTAATAAACAAAAATCCCCAGCGAAAAGTTGCACCACTACTTGAGAGACGTTTGCGCGGCTTCGCCTGGCCCCCTTTTCCCGAACCCCGAGATTAACATTGGCTACGAGTTACCTCACTTGGGGTTCCCCTCCGCCCAGATACTTTCCGTACGTTATAGCTTATGTGTTTAATCCAATAGCGATGACAGTCGAAAATGAGACAGGCTGGCTAAGCTTACTACTCTTAATATTTCAAGATATTCCTAGTACTCAGTGCTATATCGATTTCCTCATCGGTCCTTTTAATCGCCCTGAAACTAACATTATTTCATTACTGAGAAAATATGATTATAAGAAACATCCTAGTTCCAACAATTGCGTCAACACTTGGGTTTTAACACCGCTACTACTAGATGTAGGCTTAGTGGGACGATATGGTCCGAGGGGATCTATTACCTGCCTAACGTCCCTATACCCACGTTTTTCAGTTGTAAATTTAGTGCTCGCATCCGTTTCCTCCGGTGGTATAGCTATTAGTAAAAATCTCGTGCGAATAAGTTGGGTGCGAGGGAGGACCTAGTTTTCGAATATGGCAAGCTTATCGAGGCCCACTGCCCCGCAGTAAATTGAATTACTCCCACCAGACAACGGGTCTCCCTACGATGTGCACCCCCCGGTCCGTCCCTTTCGTACCCAGCCTTTACAACCCAACCTTACTATCGTTTAACAGGCACAATTGGTTTTCTCACGTGTACCCGCTTAAACGCTCACATCAGCATCAACCACTCACCAAAGTAATAGCCGTGAGTAAACTTATATCCCGACATGCCTGCAATCCGCGGCCCCCAAATCCAACTGAGACTCCCGCCGCCCTGTGTCCGCCGTCCCCTGGTGGCAAGCCCCCGACGGGCACCATGTAGCCAAGCGTAGCTGTCTGTGGTTCGGCCCAATCTGTATTCGTTTTCACTTATATAAGATAGTTTCGATGTCCACGCGTTTCTTTCTATTAGTTATCAGCCACCAACGCTTCTCCGTTTGTACCTAGGGCTCGTACCGTCTACCGCATCACGGTCATGTTCCGTGTGGGTTTTAACTGCTTTTTCCTTTCTTCACAAATTCCCCCCAAACTTCCGTGCACCGTCAACCCCGAGCGAAGGAAACAGACACCACATGCCCCAAGTCGGATTAGACTAATAACTACCTAGCCTGGCGTCTTAATGACTGTTTCAGTTGGAGTTTCTTGCTATCACAGGTGCATCCGTAATTAACGATTTATTGCACATACAGTTGCTGCCACCCGGCATCAGAGTGGAGTGGAAAGGTTGTGAGTATATCTAAATGTGAAGAAGACCTAGCTGGTGTGGCCTCGTGAGCTACGTAGGCTACACGAAGAATATTGTGTAATCAAGTCACCGAGCACGAGACGTTGCGCCGCCCTCAGACGTCCGACACACAGACTAAGACAGACAGACACACACACCACACACCACACCACGCAACACAGGGACACACTCACACCAGCTCCCCGCACATTGGAGACACAGACATGAAGCCGTGGGGCATAGTGAGAATCAGCATGCACGTGATCGCGACCGGGGGACACTGAGTTACCGAGACGGAGTCATGCTCTCAAAGTGAATGCCTGGGAGAATACTATTGGATTCAGAAACAGACACCTTTCTAGAGGAGGCGGCTGAGAGCGTGAGATGCCATACCATACGAAAAAAAGTAGATACATGTAGCACTGTATCTCATTCTTCAATACGCATGCACGCATACCCCACGTTCACATTCGTACACAGACACAAACACACGCTCGCAAACACAAGCGCAAACTCACATACACACACACACACGCAAGCACACGCACGCCACACACCCACCACACACACACACACACATGGGAACTCGCGCGCGCGCGCCGCGCGCATGCACACAGACTTAAAAGAAAAGGGAGCGAGATGTGGAACATTCTCATTAAGGTCAGTCAAAAGAAGTAGAGGACAGAGGGCAGCATCTTGCCTCGTTTTCACTCTATTCCCTTTTTGTCGCGTCCTGTTTTGCTTGCACAGGCCATTCACCTCTCCGGGTGAGAGAACTTCGTTCAGGTTGCTGGTCTGCCCGCTCCGGTAACTACATATGCCACTTCTTCTTGTCCGCTGTACAGCAAAGGCGGTCTGCTGCCTGCATGTAGGCTTTGCCCATGAGTGCGCCATCACCTGCGCGCTTCACATTTGATAGTTTGACAGTGTTCAGTACAATGTTGCCAGCCAATCTGTCAACTGGAGGCAGACACAGAGCGATGAAGCCACCAGGAAGAGGTGAGTGCCCCAGGCCTTCAATGTGCGAAGTGGAACTCCCCGCTGGCGATCGGCGAATATTCTGCTTTTCCAGTCCTTGTACACTCGTTGAGTCTGGTACCTCAACGAGAGTTCACTTATGATATATTTCCACCTGATGTGATCTTTGAATTTCTTAAAGAGATTAACATTTGTTCATCTGATCAAATATTTTATGAGGGGAAGATTTTTAACAAACTGTCCATTGTGTTTCTAGGTGTGTTTTAGAGGGTTGTGTGGATTTTTTTTATCGTGACTTAAAGCATCATCTCGCCTTACCTTATTTATGATAAAGCCACATCATGATTGAAGCCACCATGCACTGAATATTCAATGAAGTGAATTGACCCAGACAACAAAAATAATTGGTAGCTGGAATTTGAGTCACTCCGACAGACTGTTACGTAGAACTGGTAGCCTGTCCTCTGGAACATAATAGACAGCTGGTAATCACTATCCAGGCCAGCCCATCATCATCCAGGTCAGTCCATCATCACTGGGGCCAACCCATCATCATTCAGGCCAGCACATCATCATTCACGCCAGCCCATCATAATTAAGGTCAGCACATCATCATTTCACGCCAGCCCATCATAATTAAGGTCAGCACATCATCATTCACGCCAGCCCATAATAATTAAGGTCAGCACATCATCATTCACGCCAGCCCACATAATTAAGGTCAGCCCATCATCATTCAGGCCAGGCCCCATCATCATTCAGGCCAGTCCATCATCATTCAGGCCAGCCCATCATCATTCAAATCAGCCCATCATCATTCAGGCCAGCCCATCCCATCATCATCCAGGCCAGTCCATCATAATCCAGGCCAGCCCATCATCATTCAGGCCGGCCCATCATCATTCAGGCCAGCCCATCATCATCCAGGCCAGCCCATCATCATTCAGGCCAGCCCATCATCATTCAGGCCAGCCCATCATCATTCAAATCAGCCCATCATCATTCAGGCCAGCCCATCATCATCCAGGCCAGTCCATCTTAATCCAGGCCAGCCCATCATCATTCAGGCCGGCCCATCATCATTCAGGCCAGCCCATCATCATCCAGGCCAGCCCATCATCATTCAGGCCAGCCCATCATCATTCAGGCCAGCCCATCATCATCCAGGTCAGCCCATCATCATTCAGGTCAGCCCATCATCATTCAGATCAGCCCATCATCACTGGGGCCAGCCCATCATCATTCAGGTCAGCCCATCATCATCCAGGCCAGCCCATCATCATCCAGGCCAGTCCATCATCATTCAGGCCAGCCCATCATCATTCAGATCATCAGCCCATCATCATCCAGGCCAGCCCATCATCACTGGGGCCAGCCCATCATCATCCAGGCCAGTCCATCATCACTGGGGCCAGCCCATCATCATCCAGGCCAGTCCATCTTAATCCAGGCCAGCCCATCATCATCCAGGCCAGTCCATCATCATTCAGGCCAGTCCATCATCATTCAGGCCAGCCCATCATCATTCAGATCAGCCCATCATCATTCAGGCCAGCCCATCATCATTCAGGCCAGCCCATCATCATCCAGGCCAGTCCATCTCATCCAGGCCAGCCCATCATCATTCAGGCCGGCCCATCATCATTCAGGCCAGCCCATCATCATTCAGGCCAGCCCATCATCATTCAATCAAATCAGCCCATCATCATCATTCAGATCAGCCATCATCATTCAGGCCTGCCCATCATCATTCAGGTCAGCCCATCATCATTCAGGCCTGCCCATCATCATTCAGGCCAGCCCATCATCATTCAGGCCAGTCCATCATCACTAGGGCCAGTCCATTCAGGCCCAGTCCATCATCATTCAGGCCAGTCCATCATCACCGGGGCCAGTCCATCATCATTCAGGCCAGCCCATCATCATTCAGATCAGCCCATCATCATTCAGGCCTGCCCATCATCATTCAGGCCAGCCCATCATCATCCAGGTCAGCCCATCATGATCCAGGTGAGCCCATCATGATCCAGGCCAGCCCATCATCATCCAGGCCACCCATCATCATCCAGTCCACCCATCATCATCCAGGCCACCCATCATAATCCAGGCCAGCCCATCATCATCCAGGCCACCCATCATCCAGACCATCATCATCATCCAGGCCACCCATCATCATCCAGGCCACCCCATCATCCAGGCCCATCATCATCCAGGGCCACCCCATCATCATCCAGACAGGCCCATCATCATCCAGGCCCATAATCATCCAGGCCACCCCATCATCATCCAGGCCACCCCATCATCCAGGCCCATCATCATCCAGACCCATCATCATCCAGGCCCATCATCATCCAGGCCACCCCATCATCATCTAGGCAGCCCCCATCATCCAGGCCCATCATCATCCAGGCCCCTCATCATTCAGGCCAACCCATCTTCACTGGGGCCAGCCCATCATCATCCAGGCCAGCCCATCATCATCCAGGCCACCCATCATCATCCAGGCCAGCCCATCATCATCCAGGCCTGCCCATCATCATCCAGGCCAGCCCATCATCATCCAGGCCTGCCCATCATCATTCAGGTCAGCCCATCATCACTGGGACCGGCCCATCATCATTCAGGCCAGCCCATCATCATTTAGGCCAGTCCATCATCATTCAGGCCAGTCCATCATCACTGGGGCAGTCCATCCATCATTCATTCAGGCCAGCCCATCATCATTCAGGCCAGCCCATCATCATTCAGGCCAGCCCATCATCATTCAGGCCAGGCCCCATCATCACTGGGACCGGCCCATCATCACTGGGACCAGCCCATCATCACTGGGACCGGGCCATGATCATTCAGGCCAGCCTATCACCACTGGGACCGGCCCATCATCATTCAGGCCAGCGCATCATCACTGGGACCGGCCCATCATCATTCAGGCCAGCGCATCATCACTGGGACCGGCCCATCATCATTCAGGCCAGCGCATCATCACTGGGACCGGGCCATCATCATTTAGGCCGGCCCATCATCACTGGGACCAGCCTATCCTCATCCTGGTCAGACAGTGTGTGTGGAAGGAACAGGGCGATTGACGTGGAGGGGAGACCGGGTTTCCGCATCACCAGTGTCAGTTGGATTTCCGCGTGATAGTTACTGAGAAAAGAAAGAATATAAAAACAGAAAACTCTCTCTCTCTCTCTCTCTCTCTCTCTCTCTCTCTCTCCTCTCTCTCTCTCTCTCTCTGTCAGAGAGGTGTATACGTTTAGCTTCTGCTGAGATTTATTAAGTACTGCTGCACTTAGTCTCCTGTAAATGAGTGAAAATTCTTGTGTTTGCTGAGTGTTGTTAATTAGCATTTACATAGCTAAAGAACAAATCCTGCTGAACCTCTCACTTTCAAACATAAATGTAGTTCTTTTGCATGGATTTTTTTTTTATTGAATTTATGTTTCCCCAAGCCTAAGCCACTGCTGTTGTACCAACATTGAGACTTTAGACGAAATATTCTGATGTCTTGGCAGGCTTGCTCCTCACTCAGTTTGTCTTACATGGCTTTTCCGCATCGTTAAGAAGATATGGAGCTGAACCCTAGATCTGAAAAAAAAAAATGACAACAACTGTTGCCAGACGAGACTGAGGAGTGTTTGCGACGTTACCAGTGGCTCTTCATCTGCCACCTCTCCCAAGCTGAGGCCCTCTCCAAGTCCTGTTAGAGAGCCAGCCCTGTCTGACAGGATGAACACCCTGTCTGAGATGAATGGTTCTCGTGGTTCAAAGACGGACCTAATTAGGGAGGACTGGAAACAGCTTCGTGACGATTATAGTGCGCTAAAGGGAAAAGATGGACGGCTTGAAAGTGGAAGAGGACACTATGAGAAAAGAAAATATCAAGATGAGAAGCTGAAGCAAGACAGTGACAGTCTGGAGAATGCAGTTGAAGATCACGGCAAGAAATTGGATTTCATTGATTTCCAGAAAGCAATTAACTCAGTTAATCTGCATGTATTTTGGTTTCTTTTGCTGAAGAACAGCTATAAAAGGACACTGCTTGAATGCGTGAGGAACGTGTAAAATGATATGAGAGCTAGAATTAGAAATGATAGCAGATAGTCTTACAAATTGTGCAGCTCGTCATACAGGGAGATGTATGCGTCCCTATACTGTTTTCTGTATCTACTAATGATTTAGCTTATAAACTGATCGAAAACAGAAGACATTGTGGAAGGTTTCTGGCAAACACTTCTGAATTATTTATGTACTGTCGGACAAAAATGTAACTCTAATGCATGAAACTGTTGTTAGATTACAGAACCAGTTAAACAGTTAGCAAAGTGTAGGTTTCCAGAACAGAAGATTTAGATGTTAGAGAACGATGGTCCTGTGATGGAGCTGAAATGCCTGTTGTAAACGTCTGTTAATATCTTGGTGTGTGTTTGTTAACAAGACTGAGGGATTCCTTGAGAGATTTAGCAAGCCGTGGAAAGAAAGTTCCTTTTTTGCGTCATGCAGGAGCTGTATATATGGTGAACAATACCTCTTTGGAAATCAACATATATTTTAAAGCAGATGTTCAGCATATTGTTCAGCACGGGGCACATCTGTTGGGTTTCAAAAAAGCAACTAAACAACGTGAAAAGGTAACTGTGTGTGGTGTGAAGTGCTTTCTTGGCAGACACACGCTAAATGATGTTATTTATTGTGAATCAATTATTGTCCACTTTGTTCTTCAGAGCATTAAGTGCTGGTTGAGGCTGGTTAGTGTGAAGAAAGCAAACTGCTCTACAAAGTATACTTCCCGCTTTTACACATGGATGGCAGAGAACAAGACGAGCAATATAAAAACTGCTTGACTGCAGACTTGGTGGTCATCTTTGGATTAATTAGGGAGTTGGTAAGTGGCTGCAGACTTGGTCATCTTTGGATTAATCAGGGAGTTGGTAAGTGATTACAGACTTGGTCATCTTTGGAGTAATCAGGGAGTTAGTAAGGTTCAAATGTTTATTCATAACATCCGACAAAGACTTGTTGATTGTAACCAGCATGACTGGCAACAGCATATCCAAGGCAGTGAAAGGTTTGAAATGTCTTCACTGTTTAGCAGAACATCTCATTCTGCTAATTACTGTGCACTACTCTAATACTTAAACTGTTGTTTAAACATATTACTCCGAACTTCCGATTTCCAGTGTCAGAAATCAGAATTAATGTCTTAAGGGATAGGATTCATACATATTATGATCTGTTATATCTGGTGTGTAGCGTATCAAAAGAATATGAAGTACTCTTTCTTGTGGTGTGTCCAATTATTCAGAATATACGAGAAAAATTTACTCCTTTAGAAATGATAAATATACAGCCTGCTTAGTCCGCTTGTGTATGTTGATAGCTTTGGCCGATGAAAAGTCAGCCTTTGCAGTCAAACATGCCGTTAAGATTCGATACGATTTTTTTTTTTTTTTAGCACGACACGAATTTGAGGAATGCTTATGGAACAAAAGTGTAGCCTATGTGTACGTTTTGAAATGTTGACTATGTCACATTCTGCTTCTTATTATGGCTGCAGCCTGTCTATAAATCAATATTTTTTAGCCCTCTCTCTCCTTCTGTCTCTCTGTCTGCCTCTCTGTCTCTGTCTCTGTCTGTCCTGTCTGCCTGTCTCTCTCTCTCTCTCTCTCTCTCTCTCTCTCTCTCTCTCTCTCTCTCTCTCTCATAGTTTATTTGTACTGACTAGAAAGTTCCAACTCATTCACGGCATTGTGACGATGCAGGAATCAAAACGTGTTGTTGATTCAGGCTAAAGGCCTTTCGCACTGTCTACCAGCAGCCACAGCCATTCAGCATCATCTGACAGAAACTGATGTCATGTCTTTATTTACTTAGTTTAGTTTGGCCAAAGCTGTTAACATTAAACAAACAATATACGAGGAAATCACTTTAGGATAATTGTGTTTCCATTATCCTAACGAAGACAGAACATTAAACCCGGAACGCGGGGAGCATTGCTGGGAAATGAATTAGAAGTCCTGTTTTGGTTTGATTTGGTTTGGTTTTATTTGATAATTTAAACCAGATCCTGCTATCGATCTCCTATTCCATCTCTCTCTCCGCCTCTCTCTCTCTCTCTCTCTCTCACACACACACACACACACACACACACACACACACACACACACACACACAACTCACACACACACACACACACACATACGCACACACACACACACACACACACACACACACACACACACACACACACACACACACACACACGCACACACACATGCACAGACATAAATGAGTGCATCCATACCTGCGCAAGCTCGCACGCGCAAGCACACACACACACACACACCACACACACACACACACACACACACACACACACACACAGTATACCCACACAATACACCACACACACACAAGCACACACAAACACACATACACTCACACACACACACACACACCCACACACACACACACACACATACACACACACACACACACACACACACACACACACACACACACACACACACACAAACACACACTTACGTCACCAGACGCACACTATTTAGTAACTATGTCTGTGAGGGATATCGTTTATGGATACTAAGACCTGCGTATGGTATGTAGGCCCTACCTATGGTATGTAGGCCCTACCTACGGTATGTGGGGGCCTACCTATGGTATGTAGGCCCTACCTGTGCGCCCTGATCCTAGCTGATGCTGCAGACTGTACACTGTCGAACAGGCCGGCGTCTGCTTATGTCTCGTTTCAACTGCCGTACATCGATACAACATAGATGTGTCACAACACTGCCGTCTCCTCGAAAAATGTCACAAGACAACCATTTTCGGGAGCGTTATCCGTTGAAAATGTGATATTGTTACATCTTCCGTATCTATTCTAGGAAAAGTATGACGAGAGTTTCCTTTTTTGTGTGTGCATTAATTAGGGAAAATATAAACAATTGAGATATTTTTTCTTGAAGAAGGATGCAAGGTTTCTGATGTCCAAGTGGGCGATGTAAAACTGCTCCTAAATACCCATTCAAAAGCTGCTCAAGAGTACAGAGAATGGATGGAACGAACCTATTAACTGCAACAGATCTGTCACAATATTCTATAGAGTTCAGTAGGTATCGACCGTTAAAACCTAAAGAAAAGCAGCAGCCTTGGCAGAAAATCTAGCATTTGTGCATCCCTGCACGAACATTGTAAGAATGGTTACCTGCCTGTCCAGACTGTTGGCATGGTTGCCATCTGCGAGGAGACCGCTGAACTGTTGCAGTTGAAGTAGTGTCAGGGTACACATCGATACGCAAGCGCGACTGCGGCCTGCGCTTTTTCTTTTTATGACTGCAGAGAAACGTACAGCGTCCTTGTCGCACGTGCGGGTGCCGTGCTGTTCCTGCCAATAGTTTTGATCTGAAGCTGGGTCATAGTCTCCTTTGCCTGTCATCTGCTTGCTAGAAGTCTGAGCTGTATATGGCAACGGGTCGAATAAGGAGAGTGGGGGTTGGGAGGGGGAGGGAGGGGGTGAAGGGATGGGGGGTTGGGGGGAAGGAGGAAGGAGGTGGGTGCGAGATTTGCTAGTCGTGCGGGGATGACTTTATTTAAGCCAGCCAAGGGGGAAAACCGTGGTAAGCGTACACTATGACCATGATGACGATGACGTCAGTGATGAGAAGAGTGAGAATAGAGGTAAAGATGACAGGGGATTGGGGGCACACACACACACACACACACACACACACAACACACACACACACACAGAGAGAGAGAGAAGAGAAGAGAGGAGAGGAGAGAGAGAGGGGAGGGGTACACACTCGCTCTTGCACTTTTGATCATCGACCTAACATCCATACGTCAACGTTCCCCTCCCCTTCACCATTTAGATCCCCTTCCCTTCCTTTCAACAGCTACACACAGCACACACACACTATATTGCCTACAAGCATTACCACAACTACACACAGCACACATACTATATTACCTACAAGCACTACCACACAGCTACACACAGCACAGCACACTATATATACCTACAAGCATTACCACAGCTACACACAGCACACACACTATATTAGCTACAAGCATTACCACAGCTACACACAGCACACATACTATATTACCTACAAGCACTACCACAGCTACACACAGCACACACACTATATTACCTACAAGCATTACCACAGCTACACACAGCACACACACTATATTACCTACAAGCATTACCACAACTACACACAGCACACATACTATATTACCTACAAGCATTACCACAACTACACACAGCACACATACTATATGGCCTACAAGCATTACCACAACTACACACAGCACACATACTATATGTCCTATACATAACACACACATACTATATGGCCTACAGGCATTACCACAACTACACACAGCACACATACTACATGGCCTACAAGCATTACCACAGCTACACACAGCGCACATACTATATGGCCTACACATAACACACATACTATATGGCCTACAGGCATTACCACAACTACACACAGCACACATACTATATGGCATACAAACATTACCACAGCTACACACAGCGCACATACTATATGGCCTACACATAACACACATACTATATGGCCTACACATAACACACATACTATATGGCCTACAAGCATTACCAGTGATCCCCTTTATCCTTTTCCACAGCTGCACACAGCACACATACTATATGGCCTACAGGCATTACCACAGCTACACACAGCACACATACTGTATGGCCTACAGGCATTACCACAGCTACACACAGC
>JADBJO010024302.1:7500-25356 GCA_016801955.1 Conus betulinus
ATCTCCTTCTAACGTAAAGGTAAAACTTGCAATTTTCAACTAGCTTAGATTTTTACCATGCAGACGGGAAAAGGAGGGGGGGGGGGGGGGGGGGGGTACAAAGTCATTGTAGACACATGAACAACAAACAAACAAAACAAACAAACAAACAAACGACAAATCCTCTGTTAGGTCACCATCATACAAGACCGACCAGGTTGAGACATTATTCTTCTATTGTGCTTAAACAAACAAACAAACAAACAAACAAAAAGGAAAAAGAAATAGCAAAAAGGAAAAAAAAATAACCAACCTACCAACCAAGCAAACAAAAAATGAAAAAAAAGCAGGTAATTGCCCTCCCCTCCCCCTTCCCCAGTGTAGGTGTTATAAACACATTTGCAAACCATTTTCAGCAGACAATCATCAGGCACAATGCAGTCTCTAACATTCTGCATGACTGGCTATTTTCAGTTCTAACAATGATTATCGTTTTAATCCCATCATAGTGTATTGTATTATCTTCAAGAGACGTTCATTTTCCTTGAGCTGTTCAGCATTAGTCATGATGGAATTGTACTTGTCAGCACATGGAATGAAAGAGACTCGTCGACTATGCATATACGCCTCTGCCTCTGTCTCTGCCTCTGTCTCCATTTCGGTCTCTGTCTGTCTCTGTCTGTCTGCCTGCCTGCCTGCCTGCCTGTCTGTCTGCCTGCCTGTCTGCCTGTCTGCATCTCTCTCTCTCTCTCTCTCTCTCTCTCTCTCTCTCTCTCTCTCTCTCTCTCTCTCTCTCTCTCTGGGTGCTCCTGAGGTACGGTACACGAAGTTGAGTGACGCGCTTTTTTTTTTCCTGAGGTCTGTGATTTTACTTTGTTTTCTGCTAGTTGTAGGCAGTGTTGTGTGTCGACAGTTGGCAGTGACTGTTGTGAGTTAGTATGCCGTCTGCATCGCTGACATTTAGATATGTGTGCGGCATATTTGCTCATATATTTGCGGGTTTTATGTTGAAATGGATAAAACATAAATCCACCATGATAATATCGGTGTTGGTGATGAGGTCGCGAATGGACGGAGTCTCTTCAGGTCTGTTACTGTCTTAATTGTGCTACGGACATTTGCTCCAACGCTGTGGAGACGTAGAACTGAATCCATGATCCTCCTCTGCTAAGCCAGACAGTAAGCGGCAAAACCCGTTCTGCTCCTGTTGGCCTCAGCGTTTCCGTCCGATTCTACTCGGAAGGATGCTGTGGCCATTTTGAGCAATTCAGCCTGCAAATTTGATCGACTGAGTGATGACATAAAAGGCGTCAAAACAAGGTGTGCGAATCTACAAGGTGAAATGACTGGTGTAAAGCAAGAAATGGCTGCCTTGATGCAGGATATGACAGGTTAAGGGAAGAAAAAACATAGACTCATTGCCAGAGTGGAATCTTTGGACAGAAGGTAGACAACCTGGAAGTGAGGTCGAAAAGGAATAAACATCATAATCCACGGTGTTCCTCGTAAATATAATGAGTCCTGGCAACAATGTCAAGCGCTGGTACACGATATGATTACGGATAAGCTGGAACTTCCGGACGATATTCTTTTCGATCGTGTGCATCGCCTGAACTCAAAGTCAAACTCGCCAATAGTAGCAAGACACACATTCTTTAAAGATGAAGAAAAGGTTTTGCGTGCGAAAGAAAAAACTAAAAGGAACTGGGTTATTGGTGAAGACTTTTCTTTTCGAGTTAGGGAGATCAGAAGAAAGCTCGTTCCACACCTGAAATCTGCCAGATCACAGGGCATGAAAGTGTCCGTGGATTGTGATCACCTTGTGATCTACAGCAATAGGCTTGGTCTGCATGGCAGTGACAATCTGATAGAAATCAAATAGGATTCAGGCCGGCCCGATCAGAGGAAATTGTCCTGTTATCAGAGCGGGAGGGAGGCGGAATGTAAGCCATCATTGCACCGAGTGCCTGTTCCAAATTCACGTGGGGTCACTTTAACTGGGGCAGTGAACGATGCTGACATAAAGCAGACAGGTGATGAAAATCCCGTGCAGGCTGTCACTGCCATCGGTGTGGACGAAAAACGTGTTAGCACACACCGTCACACAGTCAGCCAGTGTGTTAAATGTGGATTCTGTTTTTGACCGTAATGTTTTGAGTGATGCCTCTTCGATCACACATAGTGATGTAAGTCATCTGATGTAACACATTGTAAGCTCGAAGATTTGCGAAGTGATTTAAGAAAAACAAAATGTTTTAGAGAGAAAATGTGTGATCGTGAGGGATGAGTGTGGTGATAAGAGTATGCATGTTGACGAAATAAAGAACAGGGTCGAATGTGGCAGTGAAAATGGCGGAAAAAAGTGGCGATGACTGTGTGTTTTGGAATGGAATCATCAATAGTGATGACTGTGTGAATGATAAAAATGATAGTAGTTATGTGATTGCGAAAGAAATTTGCAGTGTGGTTGACTGATTTCAAGGTATCAAAAAGCAATAGAGACACTGTGTCACCGTCTATTTCTACGCCCACACCTAGTTTAAAGACAGCGACTGACCTAAGACTAAAATTGATTCTATGACTGCGATCAAAACAAGACATGGTGGTGATTGTACTACTAGATATTTGATTAAACAAAACGAAAGGTCCGACTGACTGCATGGATTGCACACACACACACACACACACACACACACACACACACACACACACACACACACACACACACACACACACACACACACCGTGCACAGCAAGGGTAAACAATCATGATGCTGTAAATGTGTGTCGTCGTGTGCAAGATGACAGTAATTCGTCTAATAAGATAAAGATGTGTAGCCACATAATAAAAAATACATGTGGCATAAACGTTCTGAACAAATTTGTAAATTGTGTAGCATTTTTCATTGGTATATATGTGGATTATTTCAAAAACTAGATAATGGATATTTTGTCCAGTTTGGTTCTTCCTTTGACTTTCTTTGTTTGGTGGAAATGTTTGCAGAGTCGTTTCAGTCAAACCTTGTTTCAAGACTATGAATTAGTTGTAAAGCCAGCTGTAAAATGTACGAGACAGGGACTGGCTTCGGGAGAATTAGTTTGTATTGCACATAGAAGTCTTGTCCTGTATGTGTACCAGGTGGGTTGTGACAGTCTGTATACAATGTTGTTTAGATTTGACAAAGACTTTTTTTAACTCTTATAATTCTGTCTCACTTGAGTGTACTTATGTACCTCCAGAAAACGCACCTTTCTGCTCACTGAGTGGCTTTGCTTATGGCATCGAAATGTTGGATGAATGTATTGTAAACAAGCTGGCTTCCTTCAATATACTGAACTACTCTTTTTGGTTATATGATACCAGGTATTGTAAATGATGACAATGTTTATACTAATTTCAAGACAGCAGACAGTAGATACGATAGATAAGGTATTAAATATATATGGGCAAAAAAAAACGTTTTAGCATGTGCACTGTGCTAGGATGTACAACTACGAACGGAGTATGTAATGGCGATCTCGAAGGTCGTTTCATGTACATTTCGGATGTGGAAAGTGTAAGATTCAGTCGCTCAAGATCACAAGGCCAGACAAGAAGCGTGCATCCTTTGTTTATTCGATCTCTCTCCCATAAGTGTTTATGTGTCTTATTAGCATGAAGGGAGCTTACGAAAGGTATGCGAAATACTTGCCTTAGATCGATAGCTTAATTCGTCTGCTAAGGTAAGCTTATCCTACAACTCCCTCTTTTTTTCCGAGTGGGAATGTCTTTCACAAATGTCAAAGGATTATTTGGTTTGCCGATAACAAATTTTCAGTCTCTTCCAGTCCATTTTGTTTTTCTTTTTCGTCTTCTTTTCTCCGCCATGCTTTTTGTTTTTGTTTTTGTTTAATCTAAAAAATGTAACCTTGAAGAAATAAAATCATTTACTGACTTAAAAAAAGGAGATAATTAATTTTGGCAAAAGATGTTGTGTTCACAGTTATAAGTGTGATGATTTCCTACAGATGAAGTCGCTGTGGCTTCTCTTCTTTATTGTTCTCTGGGATCTGCAGAGTGTTTTTGTGGTGCCTGGGGAAGCAGAAGTTGGATCAAGGGTTGGCGATGGAAGAAGGGATTGTTCAGGTGTAGCTGTAGGAGGATTTCTTCGTGGTGATCTTTGTGGTGATGAAGGCAAGAGTGGTGTAGATGAATCTTCAGCCACGGTAAGTATATTTCTCAGGAACTGCGAGTTATCTGAAGTTGCTGCAAGGTGTGTCCTGTTGTGTCTGATGGGGCCAGTTCCAGTCAGGACAATGTAGGAACGGGTTGTGGTGTCTCGCCATGAGTTCTCCTGATTTTTTCATGCCTTTGATAAAGATGGTGTCACCTGGTTTCAGAGGTGCTGCTTCTCTGGCAGCATGGCGTTTGCTGAATTTGGCCCTCACAACGATCGTGTTTTTGCGTGCACCAAAATAAAAGATCAAATGCATGTACAAGTTCATCAAACTGGATAGTGTTTTCATTGATTTTCATGGTCGACATCATATCGTCTGCAATCTCTCCTATTGTGTATAAAAATACACTGGCCTGTTCTTTATGACTTTTATTGTCAAATCTGACCCAGTTCGATATCGTTGGAAACGTTGCTTCCATTTCGGCCAGCTAGCTGCCGTGTCGTCGATGCTTGTGGTGTTGGTAAGTGATTGGGCGTTGTACAGCTTTGTTGGACCTTTCTTTCATGTTTTGTTTGACAGGATTTGAGATTTAGTGGGCGCTGCCACCATGTAAGGTTCAGTCGCTCAAGATCACAAGAAGCGTGTAACCGTTTGTTCATTCGGTCTCTCTCCCAGAAGTCATTGCGTATCTCATTTGCATGAGGGGAGCTTATGAAAGTATGCCAATTACTTCCCTTAGATCTATAGCTGAATTCGTCTGCTAAGGTAAGTTTGTCCTACAGAGAGCAGTGTGATTGACTATTTTCTTGTGTCTACATTTTTTTTGTTAACTAACGTGCAAAAAGATGACTCTTGATGTGCTGGGAAGATATGATTCTGATCATTTACCACTGGTATTGTGTATTGAAATGCCAAATGAACAGTCACATACGAGTTCTGCCCCTAATGTAAATGTACTATGAGGAAAATTATACCTACAAGTAAAAAAAAAAAAAAAACAGAACTGGTTTGATCTAGAATTCAGGGTAGCAAAATGTAAACTACATAGATCATTTAGAATGTTTCTGAAAACAAACGATAAAGATTATAGAATATTGTTCTGTATGGCGCGAAGGGAACGTAAACATTTAAATGAAAGAAAACAGAAGGAGCATAAAGATCTCCTATTGAACGATGTTCTGTCTTCCAGTAATGATCAGCATTTTTTTTAACTATATACAACATTTCCGAAAAAAGAAACTACAACCTGCAGATGGTATTCCGGTGCAAGACTGGTTCTTAGATAAACACACACACACACACACACACACAGACACACACACACACACACACACACACACACACACACACACACACTTTTTTTGTAAGGACGATGAGGAATGCACTGAGACTGACACTGCAAAAAATCATGAAGAAAAAAATGGACATACCAATATTCAATTGGGAAATATTAACAACAATTACGAATTAAAGAAAGCTAAACTCTGGCAGCCCTGGTGAGGGGATTTTTTTTCAAAATGTTCTGGGGCGACTGTTTTAAGATTTTTAGTTAAATCATCGTATTATCTTTATGACACAGTTATTTATCCAGATGACTGAAAAATATTCATAATAGCACCTTTGTTAAAGAAGGGGGAGAGAAATCAAGTAAGTAATTATAAAGGTATCTCTGTGCAATTGCGTAGTAAACTCTACAGCTGTTTTATTAATACTAGACTACATGAATAAATATATCAGGATAACATAACATGAGAGCCTCAAGCAGATTTAAGAAAAAGGTTATTTCACTATTGATCAGGGGGCCGGAATAGCTCAGTGGTAGAACGCCGGACTCGTAACCCTGGGGTTGGGGGTTCGAATCTCCACAGAGCCGTTTTGGTACAGGGGGATTTTTCCCTCAGAGTTAACATTGGTTCTGACTCCATTTCCCATACAGTCCTTTGAATGAGACTATAAACTGAGGTTCTGTGTGTGAACACACGCATAAACATCTAGCACACAAGTAAAATCCCATCACCAACTTTCAGAAGAGAAGGCCAGTTTGGCCGTTGGTATGGGTGACACATTACAGATGGCATGCACGTTCTCCGAAATTGTAGTATAGCTGCCTTAATGGCGGGATTAAAAAAAAAAGTCATACACAAAACTCCACTCTGTTTGTTGGGCAGATTGGTTTAACAGGGAGTGTCCGCAGGAGTATCAGTCTGCGTACACAGAAGATAAAGAAGAACTAGTGATGATATGTTTAGTTTATTAGCTGCAATTAAAAAAATGCAAATAACAAAAAAAAAAGCTGTATGCGATTTTAGTGGATTTCGAAAAAGCTTTAGATTCAGTTTCACGGAATTTGCAGAGGTCTACTTTGTTATAAAATTAATAAAGATAAATTTATCAATGCGTGAAAAGTATGTATAGGGAGGTGAAAGCAAGAATTGGAGCAGGAGCAAAATCACGTGAGGGGTCAAGCAAGGGAGTGTTTGTAGTCCTGTTTTATTTTCTCTGTTCATAAATGAACTGGTTTTGGAAATAATTCAAAATGAACGGCATGGCGTGACTTTCGATCTCTTGGAACTGTTCGTCTTTCTTTTTGCTCGTGACATTTTTTATCGTCTACAACTGTAGCTGGACTTCGAAGACAACTGAACAGATTGTATTCAGCTGCTACTGAATTAGAGTTAAAATCTACACCAGTGCTACTGTGTTTCGTAAAGGGGATGTTCAGTGCGTAATGAGAAATGGATCTATACAGGTGAATACATTGTTGCATTCAATCCATACAAGTATCTAGGGTTTTACTTTAATGCCAGATTAAGTTTTACATTTGGATGTCAAGATCTAGCAAATAGAGCAAGAGCAGTCACAGTGTTACCTTTTTTTTTTTAACAAATTGAATAGTAGCGCATTTTCTGTTCTTTTTCAAAGTTGTTGGACTCTCAGGTGCAGTCAGTGTTACAGAATGGAGCAGAAATCTTGGCTTTCGAGAAATGTGTTGAAAAAGAGAATGTTCGTTTTTGTATGCTATGGAAACTTTTTTTTTAATTTAGACAAATCGAACACTACATTATAAGCTTCTGGTGAACTTTCAATGTATTAAGTATTGGTTAAAAGTAACAAGAATGGAGGAAACCAAGACACAAGTTAAAGTGTATAAGACGTTGCAAACTTTGGATTGTAATGGTAAGAAGGCATGGGCTACCAATGTTCGTCAGTGCTTAAATTCATGTGCCTTTCTATATGTTTGGGATATCCAGGGCGTTGAAAGTATACTGGAATTTCTTTACTGATTTAAACAAGAATGATCGATTGCAGATGGCAAGGCTTGCATTACAACATAAACAGCAGCGACACAATTACACAATGCAATTGTTCAAAACACGTATGTGATCGAACAATACATTAAAATGAACATGGGCAGGTACATTAGGAGTGCATTGACTAAGTTTAGATTGGTTATCTCTGACACAACTTGCCGTCAGCTTAAATATATAGTGTTTTGAATTAAAATGGGTTGATATGTCGGTTATGTTCTCAGGCCAGGGAAGATGAAATGCATTTTGTTTATAATTTTGCTGTCGTGCTCTCAATGACCTTTGAGTAAGATTTATTAAGTCAAATCATTTTTTTTTTTTATTCTGTAGTTTTAGAGTCAACTTACTAATTGTAATAAGAAATGAAACGTGTCCTCTTTACTATTGCTAGATGCATATACGAAGCACAAAAGCGATTACGATCAATATGTTCATAACAGTTTTGCATAGCATATATGCATTACATTTTTTTTTTCTTTTTGTGAGGACCCTTCTTTATTCGTGTGTTGCAGGTGTCACCTCTTCAGTATGGGCTATGACCTTTATCTGAATATATCATTCGTATTCACATTCGTATTCTCTCCCTCCCTCCCTCTCTCTTTGTGTGTGTGTGTGTGTGTGTGTGTGTGTGTGTGTGTGTGTGTGTGTGAGCACACGCACACACGCGTGCGTGCATGCATGCATGCGTGTAGGCTGCATGCTTCCGTGAACGCGCGAGCGTGCAATCGCATGCACGTGTGTATGCGTCCGTACGTGTGTACATGCATGCGTCAGTGCGTGTTGGCTGGCGTGCTCGAGCGTGTGTGCGAGCGTTCGTACGTATGTGTGCACGTGCGTGCATGCGTGTGTGTGCGTGCATGCGTGCATGCATGCATGTGTGCGTGTGTGTGTGTGCGTGATAATTTCTGTAATGATCTTTTAGATAATTGAGCTTGGTGTTCCGAAAACACATCCCATAATTGTGGTCGTTCTGCTTGGCTAGTCAATTTGTTTTTCTGTAATTGGTGTGTGAAGTCATCTTGTGCAATCGAAGATGTGCTTTTTGTTATCAAAAGGCATCAAAAGTAGCAAGAAAGTTCAGCATTAAAAACAAGAAAAAGAAAGGAATCGTGAATTAAACTTCATCCCATGCTCCCATCTCCATAATGAGCAGAATGATAAATATGGCAGACGATCCAAACACGAGATGGGATGATCTTATTGGAATTGTGAGCATACTGACAGACATGGAACGGAATGATGTTATTGGATTAATGAACAGACTGGCAAATATGACAAACGTTACAAACATAGAATGGGATAACATTCTTAGAAACCATGATTTTAGTTCGTCATATGATCAATACCAGCGGTATCGACGGGCGTATGACTTGATGTACAAAATTGTTAACCCTCTTATACTTGCGTTTGGAATCTTTGGAAATGTCATGATAATTCTCATAATGCACCGTCTTCCTGCATCGAATGTTAATGTGCTATTCCAAGTTCTGGCGTGCTCCGACTTGTTGATGTTGATAGTAAGTCCTCTGGACAGCTGGCTCCACAGAGAATTTGATGTACCAAGAATTAGAACCCTGGGTGCCTGGGCATGCAAAGTGGAGCGAGTCATAAGGGACATGACGCCGTCTTTGTCAGCATCGGTACTTGTGACCCTCTCCATGCAAAGAGCAGCCTCTGTGTTGTGGCCTCATCGAATCAATGCCGTGTGGACGAAGAAAAATGTCGCGAGCTGTTGCCGCGATAATGATTGTCATTACATTTCTGATCAACTGTCATTTTCTTTTTGGATATGATCGCCATATATATCTTTGTCCCACCTCTTGTTGCACATTTGAATCAGGGAAGTACGAATGGTTTGTAGAACAGATTTGGGCCTTGGGTGTACATATTTGAAATTTGCCTTCTACCTTCTGTGCTGTTGGTGCTTTGCAATAGCGTTATTCTCTGGAAACTTGTGGGATCTATGAGAAAAGGAATGCGTCTTCCTGTACAACAAGCCACTGAGGATTCCAGACAACGGCAGGTGTCTGTACTGACAGTGACTCTTGTTGTTGTCAGTTTGTGTTTTATACTCCTGACAGCGCCCATTGCAATAAAAACATTTACGGCATCTGTTCATTATAGAGACCTTAGCCAGTACGGAAAACATAAACTCTCCAATGGCCTGAGTCGTATGTTATGGTACTTCAACAGCGCCATCAACTTCTATCTGTATTGTCTAATGGGTAGGAAGTTTAGATCAGAGTTTAGAAACTTAATTCTTCGGGTTTTTCAAGATATGCCACATGATGAAATAGTCTGTGTCCAGGACGAAGAAAATTGTGATGATATTGCTTTCGTGGACTAAGTTGATGTCTGTCAGGCTTAAGGCACCAAGGTCATCTCCGCACTCAGACACGCATATGAGCGCTCATGCACCCATCAAACACACACTCTCTCTGGGACTTTTGTCCAGGACGGGGAAACATGATGGTATTACTTACAGTGAAATAGATGAGTTGTCTGGCTTAACTTACCAAAGGTATCTCCGTACTCATACACAACATATGCACACTCATGCACCCACCAACTATTCACCTCTCTGTGTGAATGGGGTGTCACACATTTGCTTTTCTCCTAACACGACTGAGAACTAGAAATGCAGTTTCTACGCTACTTATAATTGCACAGGGGAAAAAAGCCAAACACGCACAAGGAATGGTAAAACATAAGAGATCAATTCTTCCGAATCCTGGTTTATATATTCAAAGAGACTTCCTACCTGGCCAGGTTTCCACACACACTTGCACACCACCCCACACTTCTCAAAAAGTCACTTCAAATGTTTTTCAGTACTAGGTGATGGTGACGTTTTTGGTTGTCTGGTACCAGGTTCCAGGACTGGGTCTCTGCGGTCGTCTCTGGGGACTCAGCTTATAAATATTCTGTCTTTTTCGTCCATCTCTGGGTTTCGAACTCAGTTATTCTCTCACAGCTTGTTGACACATATTAGATTTGGCGTGGCTGACATCGCACGACATCGCCTCAGGTATAGTTCTGTTGTTGAAATTAAACAGAATATCGACTTTGTAATAAAGCACAAGACGAAATGCATTTTTTGTTCTGCTTTCGGCTCTGAACGATCTTAATTTAATACTTATTCAATCCAAATATTTCGCCAAACCATGTAATTTTAGGCTAATTCTCTTACTACCGTTAAGGAATGAGAACATGCTTTTTTAATTTAGCCATGTGCATTTAGGAAGCAAACAAGAGAATCGAGCAGTATGGTCTTTAAGCGCATTGCCTTTGTAGCATATGTACATTTCCTTTTCATTATATCCTTCAGTTACATATTAGGAATATTGTATGATGCATTTATAAAACCCACTTCAGTATGAGGCTTTGGCCTTAATCTGAATAAAGATTTGTATTCTCTCTCTCTCTCTCTCTCTCTCTCTCTCTCTCTCTCTCTCTCTGACATCGTACCGCACACTTTCGCTTCTGTACTCACAGTTTGTGTCACCAGTACGTCCCTCACTGTATCCCTGCTGTGTCGACACTGCAGCCAACACACTGTCCACACCCTGTCTTTGGCCGCTGTTGCCACCTGGCCTGGTGCTGTTGTCGTAGGTTGACTCGTTCTCACATTGAAAGGCCCCGTCCTCGTAACAGTAGGCCCTGTTCCTCCGGTAGTCCCGGTTCCCGTTCTGGTAGGCCCCGTCTGATCGATTGGCCCCATCCGCTCGGCGACAGGACCCATCTTCACGTTGGTCAGTTCCGTCGTCATGCCGGTAGGCCCCGTCTCCTCGGTTAGCCCCGTCCTCACGTCGGTAGGCCCCGTTCTCCTCGGTAGGCCCAGTCCTCAAGCTAGTAGGCCCTGTCTCCTCGGTAGCTCCCGTCTCCTCGGTAGGCCCAGTCCTGGCGTCAGAAGGTCCCATCTCCTGGGTAGGCCCCATCCTCGCGTCGGTAGACCCCTTCCTCACGTTGGTAGGCCCCGTCTTCTCGGTATGCGTGTCGGTAGGCCCCGTCTCCTCGGTAGGCCCCGTTCTCATGGAAACCAGCGCCTGCGCCCATACCGAGATGTTCTTGGTGTTGATGGGGTGTCTCCTCCGTTGCTCCACCACAGTTTGTTGCCTCGGTAGAAAGCGTGCAAGCCCTGGCGGCGGTAATACTGCACTGTGTCTCTCTGCCTGTCCGTTAGGTCTCCAGACACCGTCACTTTCTTCTTCCTTAGTGCTTTCTCCACCATGGGTCAGCACTGCCATCTTGCCAGACCAACGAGCCAGTTTCACAATGATGGGTGGAGGTCGACCTCCCCTGTCATACTGTCCGAGGCGATGCGCCCGAACGATATCATCACGACACACTGTTTGTCTATTACTGTTCCTTCCAAAACATGTAACACTGTCTGAACACATTCCTCATACGATTCAGAATTCCTTGAGGGCGGCACGTTGTAAAGAATAATATTGTCTCTTCGCGAGAACACATTTCCAGTTTATCCAACTTTTCAGCGAAGTTTTATGTGATTTTTGACAGCCTCTGGTCAATTCGGAAAATAGAGTGTTTCAGTTCTTTTCTTTCTGAAAGTGGTCGATGTAACTGCTTGTTTGAGGGCTAGAGTTTTGCTGTGAAGTTTGTGAAATTTGCATCGCAACTCACACATTGCTGTATCCATCTGTTCCGAAAATTGCGTTGTCACGTCTTTTAAACGGATGTCTAAAACTTCGTGCACACATTTTCTAAACTCTTGGGTTTGACTCTTCAAAAGAATCTCTAAATTTAAAGGTTTTTCCAAGTCTACATTGACAACGCGGTTCTAAAAAGTAATCTTAAACAAGGAAAGGAGAAAAAGAAGGGAAAATAATTCTAAGTCTGCTCTAGTAAGAACAGTTCACCGGAGCGCGAACAAAAACACGTCCGCTCACCACGAAAGCCAAGCTGACACTTCAAGCTGAAAGCTGCGGTACGATTCAGTGGCAGCTGGAACTACAATTACCATCCACACCCCTACAACTATTTGTCAACAAACAAATGTCCCCCTCTTACCAAAGAGACAGAACAGTGTTTTAATCCCTGTGCCCGAGAGTAATGCACCAAAACTATGTAACTGTAAGTGAGAGCAATGTCATTTTAGAATCATGGCCCATTCTCTCCGCTGTTTCAAATGTTGTGCAAAACAACAGCACATGTGTGCCTGACTTGGACATTGTAGGCAGTGTGACATTGGGTGATGATTGTGAGTGTGAGCAGCGTGAGTATGAGTATGAGAACACAAATGATAACCGAGTGTGCATGACTCCATGTAATGAACAAAGTATGACAGAACAAACAACTGCACAAGCAGTTGACGAACAGAATCCTGACAGAAATGACATGGAAATAACTGACATACAAAATGTAGACAGCAATGTCGAGCAAATTGTCGAGACATCTGACGAACAGTGTCCAGACTTAATTAATGAGCATGAATCTGACATAGCTGCCACCCACTGACGTGGTTGACGTACAAAACGAGCAAAATGCCGGCATAGCTGACAACAAAGACAGAATAATGACGAATCTACCCAGCAAGACAAAAATACAGACTGACAAAGACTCTGACTAAGATTCTGGAATAACCCCCCAGCACCCTAACTCAGAACGGAACAGTGAAGCACAAACGTCTAACGCAAACAGACCTGGCAAAGCCAACAAAAAACATCAGTGTAATGACCAGATGAGGCAAAAAGACAACAACGATAAGAAGACAAACACAAATGGTAGGCGCAAATCCACACGAAACACATCTCAACGAGGACCTGACAATAGACCAAGAAATGCCTCGTGTACCAGTGTGGCAAGTAAACGCCAAGCCACAATCCATGAAGTGACCAATAAAGACTCTTTACCTGTCAATCCAGACACTGCATAGGGATTTGGCCAGGCCCATATCGCGAATCTCTTAAATTCATGACTTACAACATTGAAGGACTGTCACATGTTTTTTGATAACGATCTCCAATCTTATTTAAGTAGCTTTGATTTTTGTTTGCTTGTAAAAACTTTTCCTGCTCAATTTCCAGAGACCATTTATTACCTAATTTTAAATCTTTGATAATTCCTGGTGTGAAGTTATCCGACGGTATAACACCCAGATTATCGGGTGGTTGACTCTCCTTGTCAAAAAGGATTAGCAAACTATGTGGAACAAGTGTTTGTTGAATGTGACAATGTAACAGTTATGAAAATGGCAAAAAAATTGTTTAACACAGATTTTCCAACAATTTTGATCGGAACGTATATACCACCCATAAACTCTCAGTATTATCAGGACAGTGAAATATCCAATGGCGTGGCCGTCTTAGAACAGTGTACCCTAGATCTGATGGAAACGTTTTGGAAATGTACCACTTTTTCTTCTGGGCGATCTCTACACACGAACTGAGGGAGAGAATATTTGTGAGAGGGATGATGAAGGGGACGACGCTGCGCTTTGGAAGGGGGGTGATGATCAAGCGTCTTTTCACACGTCTAAAGACACTGTTTTAAATGAATTTGGTATATACTTGTTGAATGTTTGTGATTGTTTTGAGTTATCCCATTTTGAATGGGGCCGTTAAAGGCGATATTGATCTTGGCAACTTTACATACATTTCTCCTGGACTGGATGTAGCATTGTTAACTATGCCATAATGTCAAAACGTTTGATTAGTCACTGTGTATCTCTTCGCATGTCAGACCAAGAATAGAGTCAAAACATATGCCTGTAGAAGTCATACTGAAGTCACAATTTAGCAGCTCCACTAGTGATACTTTACCAGAAAAATCGTACGCATTTGAGAAATTAATTTGGATGGAAGTAAAATTGAAGAGTTTAGAGAAGATGTTGAATCAGACGATTTCAAGCTCCGCTTGGAAAATGCTACTTTGTTGTCCACGATGAGTAAACAAAGCCGTTGACATTTTTAATGATGCGTTACTTTCAAATGTATGGTTTGACAAAGAATGTCGGTAACACAGAAAGGAGCTCAGACACGATGTGCGACAGTTATATTGTGTTCGTACAAATAAGGATATCGAAGGCATAGAAAATATTGAAAATGTTTGACAAAGAAGAGAGGTTAAGGGCAGATTACAACCAAAAACGTAGAGATTACAAAAGGTTATTAGAATATAAACGAAAACAACATTGGCAAGAAGTTTTAGAATCTCTCAATGAAAATATTGACAACTCTTCTGGCTTTTGGGAATAGAATTAAGTCCTGTATGTAAAAGAAACCTGCTACAAATGCTATTTCTGAAGAAGACTGGCACAACCATTTTTTTGTGACGTATTTCAGTCTGATGTAAATATAGACAATGTAGAAACGCTAACAATGAAAACGAGTTGCAGCAGAGTGAATGCTTTAATCACTTCAACACAGAGACTCTTGAACGCGAAATCACTGAGTCTGAGTGTACGCAGCTGTCTGCTGCTTGAAGAATGGAAAAGCAGCAGGGCCCAACGGAATTATTGGGGAAATATTTGAAAATTCAGTATTCACTATTGCTCCCGTTTTTTAGTTATTTTATTCAATGTCTTACTTGCTTCGGGGCAGTATCCTTTACAGTGGACAGAAGCAATAATACAACCACCCTTTAAAAAGGGTGACACTAATTTACCAGATGTACCCGCATAATTTCCAAAATATAAAAAGCCACGATTTTGAAATTGGGAACAGATTTAATTCATTATCTTGTTCCAACGTACATTGAATTTCATTGGGATCGAATGAACGGTTGTTGATTTACAGACAATTAAACAGAGGATGGGGTCGAAATCAAAGTTCGCAAAATCTGTTCAGTTCACAAAATCATTTCAATAGTGGGTGTGGCCACCGCCATTGGCGAGACATTCCACGCAGCGACTCCTCATCGAGTTGACCAGTGTTCTGATGACCCTCTGAGGGATTCTCTGCCATTCCAGTTGCAGCATTTGGAAGAGATCCTGGCGGTCTCTGGGAGGTGGATGGTTCTCCTTCACACGTCTCCCCAACTCATCCCACATATGCTCGATGGGATTGAGGTCGGGACTATACGCCGGGAAGATCATCCTGTTGATGCCGGCCTGCACAATGAAGTTTTCGGCCACCCGGGCCCTATGTGGCCGAGCATTGTCGTCTTGGAAGACTGCCATGGGTCCGGCGAACAGCTGCATCAATGTAAACGTTCACCAACACGCCTCCAAACTCTAGTTCGGCCGTCATTGTGTTCAAGACTAAACCGCGACTCATCTGAAAAGAGGACCTGGGACCACTGTTGTTGGGTTCCATCTCACATGACGATGGCAGAAAGCTCGGCGAGCCAGCCTATGGGCTGCTAGCAGTCGTGGTCGAACAGCTGGGCGACGTGATCTGAGGCCGAAGTGGTGAAGACGGTTTCGTATGGCTTGACGGCTGAGGATGTGTGTTTTTGCCATACGAAGCTGCCTTTGGATGCTGGTGGAAGTGGTATCCCGCTGCAATAGGGCCTGCCTCTCGATGAAACGATCTTCTCTGGGAGTAGTCTGCCTAGGCCGACCTGACCGTGGGCCTCTCTTCAACGCTGTTGGTCGCCCTAAAAACGCTGATTCAGTCTAACAATCACACCAAGTCGAAATGTCGTCGCGCCACTTTCAGCCTTTGCAATGCCATCTTTTGTATGCCACGTATTGTATCCCACGCAATCGCCCTGGTTTTGTCAAAGGTGCTAAGTTTTCTTCGTGGTGGCATGGTGAGAAAAGGGCTGACACAGTAACCAAACCCCGCGCTTAAACAGCCCAAAAGAAGGGGCATAAAACTCACTTGAGAGACTGCTCTTGCACGGCAAAAAAAAATTATTTTTTTTTCATTTTACACATCTTGTGTCGCCAGCAAGCTTGATGCAAACAGGCACAGTTAACGCAACTTTGCACTTTTTATCCCGCGCGGTAACGAGGTCACCAAGACCCCCGTGCGCACTACCAGTTAAAAAAAAAAAAAATGTTTTTTGAAGGGATGAAATCACCCCTGTAAATGCAAAAAAGGCCTGTGCTTAACTTTATGTTGACTAGTAATATAATGAGCGTAGTCAAAAAGCAAGAGGAATTAGGGGTGAAATATTTAGCTGTCCAGTTATGTTAAAAAAGCAAGGGGGAAATGTGCAGTCCTCTGTTCTGTTCCCCATATTCATTAAGAGTTTAGCAGAAGAAATAATTAGAAAATGGGAAAGACGGGCTGCAGCTCTTACCATATTTTTTAGAACGTGTTATTCTGATGTTTGCAGATGACCTAATTTTTAATTTTTATTCTCCGTCTCTGTTGTGGGTGCTTCACATCAGTTAAATACTTTACATGATACGGCAATAAAGCTTGGGTTTAACTGGTTAATCTAGTGTAAATCAAATGTCGTGGTGCTTAGCAATGGTGGCTGTCTATCAGATAAAGAGGCAATGGTTTTATAAGCATTCCAAGATGACTGTGTGGGAATATGTACAGATACCTTGGAATTATGTCTTCCTACAAGGTTGTCTTTTAAACCCGCACAGTTTTTGAATGATATGGCAGCAAAGCTAAAAACGCACGACAAATGTTTTTTGTGATACAAATTTTCAGCTTCTATGTCTCTAGGTGAAAAGTCCTCAGTCATAGTCTTTTTCAAGCTGTTTGATGCCCAGATCCAGCCCACACTTAGTTTCTGGTGCTGAGAGGTGTGGGGTTTTAACGAGCAACGTTTGATATTTTGGAAAAGATTCATCTCTTTGCATTGAAAAAAATTCCTCGGGCGTTAGCGTAAGAACACCAAATTTGATGGCTTATCGGGAGCTGGGACGTTACCCATTGCAAGTCCTTTTCAGATCAGGACAATGTTAATACTGGTTAAGAATTTAGCAATGCCCAGTCATCGTTTTACCATACAAAGCTTATCAATTGTTGCTACATAATAATAATATAATAATATAATAATATAATAATAACACATGGACTTCTACAATTTTTTTTTTCCTTTTATAGGCATCGGTTTGGCAAGTATGGGAAAATGAAGGAGTGGGAAACATAAAAACATTTATCGTTCACTACAAACTACCATTATCAACGAATTCAAACAGAAAGTGGTCCACAGACACATTGCAAAGTGAACGTTTTCAATTTTTTAGAACGGTTAAGAGTGAATCCGCACTATCTTCCTTATCTGATTGATATCAATCACTTGAAGGCCATAATAAGTTGATTAGATTAAGACTTGGAATATCTCCACTAAAAGTAGCAAAAAAAAACAAGTTCCGTTTTTCGAAGAGAAATTTGAATGAAGATTATCTGGGGGTTTCTTGCGTCTGTCCTTTTGTATCCGAAATATCTAAACTGAGAAATGAGTTACTTTTGTTTTACAATGCCCGGCCTTATATCATAGCGACTTAATGCAACAGAATTAATATTCCTTCCCTCAATAT
>JADBJO010024303.1:0-5000 GCA_016801955.1 Conus betulinus
CCCCCACTTCCAACAACATCCCTTTCCGGTAACATTGCGGCACCACGCCCCGCCCCTCCCCCCCCCCCCCTCCCCCCCTCCCCCCCTCCCCCTCTTCGTTGTTATCCTCTCTTTCACTCACACTCACCAACACACAGTTGGTCTCCATCGAGTGCAACCTGTGTGAAGAATGTGGCGTTGCCAGCCAGAATAAAGTCATCACAGTTGAAGGACGAACATTGCACACACACCACACCACACACGGCGCGCGCGCGCGCGCGCGCACGCACGCACGCACCACGCACGCACGCACGCACAACACACACACCCACACACACACACACACACACACACACACACAGAGACGGGATGATGCACTAAGGGTTGGGGTGAGGGTTTGTTGGCAGTAAAGTCGCAACAGCCAAAGTGCCAAGGAGTTGAGTTTCACAACCTAATACCGACGAGTAGAAAATGAAGAAGCGTTACTCGACAAATGCTAGCTCTCTCTCTCTCTCTCTCCTCTCTCTCTCTCTCTCTCTCTCTCTCTCTCTTGCACACACACAACACACACACACCACACACACACACACACACACACCACACACACACACACACACCACGGCACGGACACCCCACACACACACACACACACACACACACACACACACAGCACACAAACGTACATGCGCGCGCGTTCACACACACACACACACACACACAAACACACCCGCGTGCGTGCACGCGCGCGCGCGCGCGCGCACACACACACACACACACACACACAACACACACACACCACACACAACACACCACACGTATACTACTACTCACGGCTACATTAACGATTTGCGATTTCTATTTGAAGTAACATTCTAGTCCATGCAAACACAAAATAGTGAAAGTGAAATCTAAAGTCGAACACCCACCTCTGATTGCAATACAAAAAAAAAAAAAAAACAAGAGCAAAAACAAAAAACAACAAAAATCCACCTAGAACAATATCAGCAACAACGTCAGCAATGATGATGATGATAATGATAATTATGATCATGAGAATAGTAATATGATAACAGCAACAGCAACAACAACACCACCAACAATAATAATAATAATAACAATTATTTTATTATTATTATAATGATGATGATGATGATGATGATGATAGTAATAATGATAATAATGATAAAATAATTATACTAATGATGATAATAATACATAAGATTAAAAAAGAAAAAAAAAACATCCCAAAGAATGATTCCTAATTTCTAAGACATCTTTTGATTTGATCCTTAATTGACCTATTTGGTCTTCTTCATGCAGGATAAATTACATTCAAAACAAAACAAAAAACAGTTACCTGTCACTTCCATCTGGAGGCAAGATATGGTTTCGGAGGAACGACTGCATTACAGAACTGAAGTGAAGGACGAAAGTGGAGGGGGGGGGGGGGGGGGGGGATTGGGGGCGGAAGGTTGAAGTGAAGAACTTTTCTTTGGGTTAAGCGAAGTGTGATGGACAAATATGGAGCAAATATGGTGCGATAAAACTGAAACTGAAGATGGGTTTTCAATTTTGCAACTGCTTCAAGCAAACGATGAAAACAAAGAACCACATAGCCTACAATGCTGAAAACTGTATCAAAGAAATAGACCCAGTTTATGATTCAGAGAACCACGTGGCCAACAATACTGAAAAAATGCACCAAGGAAATAGACCCAATTGATTATTCAGAGAACCACATGGCTTACAATGTTGAAAAATGTAGCCAAGAAATAGACACACAATTTACGATTCGGCGCTGCTGCATTCTCTAGCCCAAGTGCGGTATAGGAAAGATGCACCGAGACATTTGTAATGTCTTCAAACTTTAGGTCTCTAGGACTGCTATGAAAGGTTTTGTTGCTCTCTCTTAACTTGTTTTCCCACACAGCAGTGTAGGAACTTCTTCTGGAGAGAGATGTGCATCTCTCTTTACGATACGCAACTAATATTTCACAGCTTTGCTCCAGCAGTTCACCTGCAAGGGGTACTTTTGAAGTTTACCGTAAACCATAGGTGATGGTGCGCGCACAGACACGTTCATGAATTATTTGCTGACGTACAAATGGACCTTTTTCAATGAGACACTATCGTGAATTGTTTGTTGGCATACAAATGGACCTTTTCAATGAGACACTATCATGACTTGTTTGCTGGCGTACAAAGGGGACCTTTTTCAATACCTACCTATTGCACTGGCAAGATCCACAGATCTAAAGTATCCAAAGGAGTCGACTGTTCCGCTGTTGCACAGTAGTTGGAGAGAAAAAAACGTCATTTGTGTATACCATCAATACGTTTCAGTGGTTGATATATAATGTCTGTAGCCCGTTTACTAAGACAATAAACATTTTTTTTTAGGAACCCACATTGCTTACTTCAGCATGTGTGCCAGGAGTGTTCATTCCAGTCCTGAGTTTCGTTAGACTGTAAACTAAACCTATGCTCTTCACTTCTTTTCTTCTCTCCTCCACGACCTGATCGACTTCTCCTAGACTGCCAAGAGCTATAGCATTGTTAAAACCAGTGAATCTGTTTGAAGAGCGTTGGCCTGACTAACCCCGATAAGAAGAAGAAGAAGAAGAAGAATGATAATGATAACAACAACAACAATGATAATAATAAAAAAAATAATAACAATAATAATAATAATTATTATTATTATTTATCATTATTATTATAATAATGATAATAGTAATAATGATAATAATGATGACAGCAGCAGCAGCACCACCAACAACAACGGCATTTTCTTCCTTTATGCTGTCGCTACAGGTTCGTTTGGACTTGTGATACAAAGTTAGCTGCAAAGAGAGGCGACTACAGGCGGAAATCTAAATATATCTTACTTATTAAAGAATGTAATAAATCCGCCGAACATAAACAGACGAATCACAAGACAAAACACAACAAGTTTCGACCTCTTAGGTGTTTTTCAGGCAAGAGAAACAACCCTCAGAAACCGAAAATGAAGAAACTGCAGTCACTTACTTGGTTAAACTCTGCGCAAGATGGGCGTTGAATCTTACGCCGAATTCGACGAGATAAATGATTACTCTTTCTTCTTCATTTTCCTTGAGCTGAGTGTTGTTTGTCTTGCCTGAAAAAGACCTAAGAGGTCGAAACACGTCGTGTTTTGTCTTGTGATTCGTTTGTTTATGTTTGGCGGATTTATTGCATTATTTTTTTTAAAGACTTGTGATACAAGCAAAGACTTCTTTGCCCCCAAATAATTTTTTTTTTAGTTTATATTTCTCCTTGCACAAACATAACATTCTGCACAGATTTATAGCATTTCACTTCACACCAGCATACGATTCACACAATCTAGATGTCATAAACAGTTTCTGTACCATTTGTTAACATATTTGTAGGGGGAAGATTTTTCAAAAGTCAGTTAAATACAGAAAAAAAAAAGAAAAAAAAAGAAAAAAAAAGAAAGCAAGCCGTACATAAAGCGAAACAGATGCAACAGAGAGAGAGAGAGAGAGAGAGAGAGAGAGAGAGAGAGAGAGAGAGAGAAGAAAGAGGACACCGACAAAGCCACCAGGGGATCCAAACGTACATGCATGTTAAGTGGCAGAGACAAGTCGCTCAACATACACATCAAGTCCAAAAGTTACACTTCTTTTAAAGATGGGTATAGTTGCCATTTTTCATGCAATTTTTGACTGGACTTTACGCTTTTCTCAACTTGCTGTTCAAAGTTATATCCCGTCTTTAAATAATGTAGAAAGCTAGCTGATTACAACTGGAAGTTTTTTTTGTTTTTGTTGTTGTTGTTGTTGTTGTTGTTGTCGCATTTGCATTCATAGATCAAATATTTTGCTAGTAGTATGAAATCAAAGGTTTCATAACCTCTGAAAATGATTTGCATGCCCAAATAATACCAATTCAAGAGATAAATAAGCCGCATGCTGACATTCCTCTTTTATAATTGTTTGAAGTTGTTGCCAAAAATGTGTCACGTGTTTACAAAACCAAAACATATGCTCAATGTTTTCCCTTTCTCTATTACAAAATAGACAATGATCATTCAGTTTATTCTCATTTTTGACGACACAATGTTTGTACCCAATATACGGTGTAGACTTCTGATCTGAAACAATTTAAGTTTCATTTCTTTTATTTTCTGTATGTTTTTAAAAATGATATTCCATTCCAGTTGGTGGTCAAATTTTTTATTTCACTTTTTGCAAAAAAGCAGTGTTTATATTGTCTGTGAAAGGCATCATAATAAACACGTGCCCCTCTGCTGACTGAACAGATAAGTTTCCACAGTTTAGACGTTTCTTCATTCTTGTTATTTGTCATTGTTACTGCAGTTTTCCGAATATATGCGTTTACTTCTCTTAATAATCCAGTATACGAAATAAAGTCAATGCAAAATCCACATTTGTTATTGAACTCTCTATATGCCAAAAGCGTGCCATCTTCTTTCATAATGTGTCAATACTTTTGTCGAACAGGCTTTCAGAATTTTTTGTTTGTTTGTTTATCTTGTTATTTTCATTGTAAAATATATTTTGGGAAACAATTTCTTTGGAAACGCAAGGTGTAATCGTTTGGCCAAATTCTTTTCATGCCTCAAATACATTAGCCCAAAATTTATTTCTGGATAATTGGCCTCGAGGAAGACTACAACCATTTTTTTTCCAGATAATATGATTTTTTTTGGGACAACTTGTCAAAGTAATACTTTTCTACTTGTGAGACGATATTTTTTATTTTTCTAATCCATGCAAGTTTTAATGCAAATATATATTCTTTTCTTCTTGGAACACCAAGCCCTCCATTCATTATGTTTTAACCACAGTTTTTCTATTTATACGATCCCGTTTTGCATTCCAAACAAATCGAAATACTGAATTTTTGAATAGCACTAATTACATCATCGGGAGGATTTGGAAGTAGAATCCAGAGATGAATTGGTTTGGACAAGATTGAAGACTTTAAAACAGCCACCCTGCCAAGTGAAGTAA
>JADBJO010024303.1:10000-12500 GCA_016801955.1 Conus betulinus
CTTCTTTCCCTCGTTTTTCTCCCTCCCACGATCAAGTTTTCTCTCTCCTCTCTCTCTCTCTCTCTCTCTCTCTGTCTCTCTCTGTCTCTCTCTGCCTCTCTCTGTCTCTCTCTGTCTCTGTCTCTCTCTCTCTCTCTCTCTCTCTCTCTGCCTCTCTGTCTGTCTCTCTCTCTGTCTCTCTCTCTGCCTCTCTGTCTGTCTCTCTCTGTCTGTCTTCGTCTCTGTGTCTGTCTTTTTCTTTTCTGCATGTCTACTTCTGTCTGTCTATCTGTATGTCCATCTGTCTGTCTGTGTCTGCCCGTAAGTACGTCTGCCTGTCTATCTATCTGTTTTTTCTCTCTATCTGTCTCTCTGTTTCTGTCCCTCTCTCTCTCTCTCTCTCTCTCTCTCTCTCTCTCTCGTACCATGCTCTCCCCCCCTCCCCCCTCTCTGTCTCTCTCTGTCTGTCTCTCTCTGCCCCAAAGAAGAAATGGACGTGATTACATCAGTGGCAAACTCTTAACAGAGACCGCGCGGAAGAATCCACTAGATGGTTCAACAGGTAAGTGGGGAGATCCAGCAGAGCGTTGTGAGTGTGAACAGGGCTGGCTATCCTCTGATAGAGTGTGAACAGGGCTGGCTATCCTGTGAACAGGGCTGGCTATCCTCTGATGGAGTGTGTGAACAGGGCTGGCTATCCTCTGATGGAGTGTGAACAGGCTGGCTATCCTCTGATGGAGTGTGAACAGGGCTGGCTATCGTCTGATGGAGTGTGAACAGGGCTGGCTATCCTCTGATGGAGTGTGAACAGGGCTGGCTATCCTCTGATGGAGTGTGAACAAGGCTGGCTATCCTGTGATGGAGTGTGAACAGGGTTGGCTATCTGATGGAGTGTGAACAGGGCTGGCTATCGTCTGATGGAGTGTGAACAGGGCTGGCTATCCTCTGATGGAGTGTGAACAGGGCTGGCTATCCTCTGATGGAGTGTGAACAGGGCTGGCTATCCTCTGATGGAGTGTGAACAGGGCTGGCTATCTTCTGATGGAGTGTGAACAGGGCTGGCTATCCTGTGATGGAGTGTGAACAGGGCTGGCTATCCTCTGATGGAGTGTGAACAGAGCTGGCTATCGTCTGATGGAGTGTGAAACAGGGCTGGCTATCGTCTGATGGAGTGTGAACAGGGCTGACTAGCCTCTGATGGAGTGTGAACAGGGCTGGTTATCTTCTTCTGGAGTGTGAACAGGGCTGGCTATCCTCTGATGGAGTGTGAACAGGGCTGGCTATCCTGTGATGGGGTGTGAACAGGGCTGGCTATCTTCTGATGGAGTGTGAACAGGGCTGGCTATTCTCTGATGGAGTGTGAACAGGGATGGCTGTCTTCTGATGGAGTGTGAACAGGGCTGGCTATCCTGTGATGGAGTGTGAACAGGACTGGCTATCCTCTGATGGAGTGCGAACAGGGCTGGCTATCCTGTGATGGAGTGTGAACAGGGCTGGCTATCGTCTGATGGAGTGTGAACAGGGCTGGCTATCCTCTGATGGGGTGTGAACAGGGCTGGCTATCCTCTGATGGGGTGTGAACAGGGCTGGCTATCCTGTGATGGAGTGTGAACAGGGCTGGCTATCCTCTGATGGGGTGTGAACAGGGCTGGCCATCTGATGGAGTGTGAACAGGGCTCAGTGAGACACGAAGGACGCTGCTGGCTATCCCACGGCATCTCAGCTCATCTCCAGTCGTCTTGACTCTGTCCTGTCACTGGATACAGAGGGGCAGGGACAACAGAGTGAGCTGAAGATCCTGCGCAGCTCTCCCTGTGACTGTGTCCTGTCACTGGATACAGAGGGGCAGGGACGACAGAGTGAGGCTGAAGATCCTGCGCAGTTTCTCCCTGTGACTGTGTCCTGTCACTGGATACAGAGGGGCAGGGACGACAGAGTGAGGCTGAAGATCCTGCGCAGTTCTCCCTGTGACTGTGTCCTGTCACTGGATACAGAGGGGCAGGGACGACAGAGTGAGGCTGAAGGTCCTGCGCAGCTCTCCCTGTGACTGTGTCCTGTCACTGGATTCAGAGGGGCAGGGACGACAGAGTGAGGCTGAAGATCCTGCGCAGTTCTCCCTGTGACTGTGTCCTGTCACTGGATACAGAGGGGCAGGGACGACAGAGTGAGGCTGAAGATCCTGCGCAGTTCTCCCTGTGACTGTGTCCTGTCACTGGATACCGAGGGGCAGGGACGACAGAGTGAGGCTGAAGATCCTGCGCAGCTCTCCCTGTGACTGTGTCCTGTCACTGGATTCAGAGGGGCAAGGACGACAGAGTGAGGCTGAAGATCCTGCGCAGCTCTCCCTGTGACTGTGTCTTGTCACTAGATTCAGAGGGCAGGGACAACAGAGTGAGCTGAAGATCCTGCGCAGCTCTCCCTGTGACTGTGTCCTGTCACTGGATACAGAGGGGCAGGGACGACACAGTGAGGCTGAAGATCCTGCGCAGTTCTCCCTATGACTGTGTCCTGTCACTGGATA
>JADBJO010024303.1:20000-25353 GCA_016801955.1 Conus betulinus
TCTATGGGTGTGTAACATGCACACAAGTACAGAAACGAAATTTCGTCAATTTTCCTATAACAGAAGTAGAGGGTTTGTGCACAACCACATTACACAAAAAAACATACCGGGCCAAAGACTGGTTGTATGTTGCACATGCCATGCAGCAATACACAGAAACGAATATTCGCCAATTTTCCTATAACAGAGAGTATGGTTTGTCCACCCCCACATTATACAGAAAACGGATACCAATCAGTTTTTCTGTTAACAAAAATATGGGTGTATGCTATCCACAAGGGTTAAGGAAGAATGAACAATTACTATTTTATATCCTTTGCACAGTTTGATGGGAGAATGCACTCTCAGATGGTAAAGAACGAAAAGATCATTTTCGTGTCATTATAACAAAGGATATGTTTCTTTTTTTTTTCTTTTGTGTCATATACAACATAGGATTTTTTGTTACGCCATACAACAAAGGTTTTTTTTTTTTTACGTCATACACCAAACGATTATTTTTTTTACGTCACACAACATAGGATTTTTTTACGTCACACCAACAAATGAGTTTTTTTACGTACATCAACAAAAGGATGTTTTTTTACGTCATACAAACAAAGGTTTTTTTTGTCATACAACCAAAGGATTTTTTACCTCATACACAAAGAGTTTTACGTGTCATACAACAAGGATTTTTTTTACGTCATACAACAAAGGATGTTGTTTTACGTCATACAACAAAGGAATTTTTTTATGTGCACTCGGAGAGCGTAGACCTGGGGCGAAGTCAATCGCCATTGTTCCAGTTAAAAAAAAAAACAGTTGGGGGGGGGAAACACACTCAGATGGTAAAAAACGCAATATATCTTCTTTTCGCGTCATACAGCAAAGGATTTTTTTTTAATGTCATACACAAAAAAGTTGTTTTTAAGTCATACAACAATGATGTTTTTTTACGTCCATACACAAAAGGATGTTTTTTACGTCATACAACAAAGGAATGTTTTTTACGCAATACAACAAAGGATTTTTTTTAGTCAGCAACAGAGGATTTTTTTACGTCATACAACAAAGGATTTTTTTACACGTCATACAACAAAGAATTTTTTTTTACGTGCATCTGGGAGAGCGGAGACTGAGCGAAGTCGATCGTTGTTCCAGGTAAAAAAAAAAAACGAAAAGAAAAACAATAAACCAAGTAGGATAACTCTTGCTCCCACGATAAAACCAGTATGGGCGCCAGTACTCCAGAAGGCTGCTGATTACTACAGCCGAATCACACCTCCCTTTGGAGTTATGGATGTGTATTTGTATCATTCGTGGGAGCAAGAGTTTACCCTACTTGTTTATTGTTTACTATTTACTGTTCCCTGCCTCATTTTATGTTTTTGTTTTCAAACAAAAACAACGCAACAACAACAACACAACAACAACAATCCGCTTATTTGTCTATTATTGTTTTAATATTGTCTGAAATATTGTGCCCAACCGGTCACACGAGGTCTTCTCAAGGTTGTAACCGAAACGGGAGAAAAGGGTCCACATTCTGGGGGAAGTAAACAAACAAAGAGAACAAACAAAGAAACAAAAACCCTGAAAAAAGAGAGGAAAAGGCCGCATATTCTGAAAGAAGAAAAGAATAACGCTCTGTGGCAAACAATACCACTCCTCGCCGAAATTCGGACACTTTGACTCTAGGAATCTCCCAAACAAAAAACCTACAATCACATGAAGCAAAGACTCGGCCAATCATTATTTAATGCGCGCGAGCATACCCCACTCCTCGTCGAAATTTCTAACACTTTGACAACGTGAATCTCCCATAAAAACGCATAGTCTTGTGACGCGAGACTCGAACCACTTATTGAAAGCGTAGGGATTTCAAAATGCATGCGTTTGTCTTTCTTCTCTTTCTTTCTTTTTTTTTCTGTCTTTCTTTCCTTACGCGGAAAGTGCTCAAAGGTCGGCAAGAAACACATGCCGAACTAGACACACATGGAGCGCGTAGGAGGAAGGAGAGGCGGGGGCGGGGGGGGGGGGGTGGGGGTTGGGGTGGGGTGAGGGTAACAGGGAAGATAGACCCGATGGGAGAGGACCTTACCGTTTGTCTTATTATAGCCACACCCAACCACACAGGGTCCAACCAGGGCTGTCAAACCCATAAAAAAAAGTATTTGGGTAGGTGGGAACGGGGGGGGGGTGGGGGATAGGGGTGGTGGAGAGGAAGGTCCTAATATCCTGAAAGGAAAATCCCATCCTGAAAAAGATCACATCCTGAATCAGCAACACATCAGAACACAATAGACACTCATGCTAGCCAGCCTTTTGTTGGACATTCTAAAGCTGGAGAAGGTTAGGCCAATATAATTAGTCCAGGATTTAAACTGACGAAAAAAAAAAAAAGGACCTGATTGAACATATAATAAAACAAAAGCCACGTGGGGCGAATAAACACATGCAAAATGTGTAGGTGTGGTCCCTGCTGGGAACGACGAGTAATATTCATTGTTTCAGAAAGAAGTTCGCCAGTATTAGGTGAGAGAGTAGAGAGAGAGATGGAGGGAGAGAGAGAGCGAGTATAGAGGAAGAGAGGAATAGAGAGATCCCAGCACACTTATCACACTGTGAACATATACTCCGCGCATAAATATAAATCTAGTTTGATGCATTGACGACTTTTCACACGCGCGCACCACAACACCACACACAAACACACCACACACACACACAACAACACACACCGACACACATGCCAGCGCGCTCGACCACCCCTACAAGAGATAGAGAGAGAGAGAGATAGAGAAGAGAGAGAGAATAGCACAAACCAACCCCCCCCCACAAACACAGACCAAGACCAGACACACCACACACACACAACCCACACACAACACACACACAACCGAACACACACACGACAACACACCACAAACACACACACAATTTCACACACACCACACACACACACCACACACACACACCCACACCCACACACACACACAAACCCACACACATGCCGACACACACCACACACACACACACACACACACACACACACACACACACAACCCATAAGAGATAAAACGACCACACATGACACACAGAAACCCATACATCACACACCACACAACACACACACCACACACACACCACCACACACCACTACACACACATACACACACCCACACACACACCACACACACGTGTTTCTGATGGGATGAAGAAATGCACGACGAGGTAGACCAGGCAAAGTATCACAGGGGAAAACAGGATAGATATAGAGAGAGAGAAGAGAGAGAGAGCGCTCACTCATTCAGTCAAATTCGTAGAGCGTCTAGAATTTTTAGTTTGTTTTCATTTCATAAAGACACCATGTTTTGCTGCTTTGATCCCAAACAGACACAGTAAGCCGGAAGGTTGTGGGTGTGGCGGGGGGGGGTGGTGGGGGGGGGGGGGGGGAGGTGGGTGGGGGGGGGTTGGGTGGGGGTTGGGGGGGGCCGGGGGGTGGGGGGTGGGGGGGGGTGGGGGGGGGGGGGGGCGGGGGGGTATGGGGGGGGGGGGGGGGGGGGGGGGGGGGGGGGGGGGGGGGGGGGGGGGGGGGGGGGGGGTGGGGGGGGGGGGGCGGGGGGGGGGGGGGGGGGGGGGGGGGGGGGGGGGGGGGGGGGGGGGGGGGGGGGGGGGGGGGGGGGGGGGGGGGGGGGGGGGGGGGGGGGGGGGGGGGGGGGGGGGGGGGGGGGGGGGGGGGGGGGGGGGGGGGGGGGGGGGAAGAAATGGGGAAGGGGGGAGGAAGACAGGGCAGATGTGGAACCGCGGGAAATGGGGGCCGTTCAGCACTTTTGCCTCTCCTCGCTGGATTAAGCCCCTTAGGTAGGGAAAAGATAGAGAGAGAGGAAAGGAGAAAGAGAGAGAGAAGGAGGGAAGGAAGTGAGAAGAGAGGAAGCTGTGCTAAAGAACTCCGTACTGAAATATGCAAATAAGGAGGAGAGAGAGGAGAGAGAGGGAGGAAGAGAGAGAGAAGAGCTGCTATTACATTTTTTTCCTTATATAAATTTCTTCCCTTCTGATTTAATATGGACAGAGAAAGAGAAGAGAGACGAGGAGAGCGAAGAGAGAAGAGAGGAGAGAAGAGAAGAGAGAGAGAGATTGCTCAATAATAAAAAATTAAAAATAAATTCTTTCCTTAAATACACAAGAGAGGGAAAGGATCTATATAATTTCTTTACTTTATATGAGAAGCAGAGAGACGATACTCTAGTAGAGATAGAAAGCAGAAGAGAAAGAGAAGATCGATTCTCAAAACAACCAAACACAATTTCCATCCAACCACGCGGGTGTGACGGTCCTGAGGGTTGGGGGGGGTTGGGGGTGGGGTTTGGTAAGTGGGATGGTGGGTTGGGGGATGGGAGGGGTTTAACGCTTTTACCTCACGCCGCGCATGTATTGCACTTTGCACTGATGCGGAACTCACTGTCTACGAACGGTCTTTTTCGCGCAGTGTTTGCACTAGCACCTCTTCGTTTGGCGTGAGATGTGTAGTCACGGTGGGATATAAGCAGTGAAAACGAAGTGGGGGTGGACCGGGAGGGGTGGGGGTGTGGGGAGGGTGGGAGGGAGTTTGGAGGCTTGTGGCTAGCTTTTCCTAACTGTCGTCGTTTGCTCCTTCGTGCGGGGGGGGGTGTATCGTTGTAGCTGACAAATTATTTCCCTGTCGTTTGCCCCTTCCAGCTGTGTGCATGAAGAATTATTTATAATCAAAGCCTGAAAAACAAAACGCAGGCAACACAAAGAATCCAACCACTTCGGTGTTGACCTGTGGTGTGTGAGGGTGGGGGGGGGGGGAAGAAGGGAGAGTTCCTCCGCGCGGCGCGCGCGCGCACACACGACACACCCACACACACACACACACCACCCACACATAGGCCAACACAACCCCCCACACATCCCCACACCCCACACACACACACCCACACCACCCAGCCACACCACCCCACACACTCACAGCAACCGAGAGACGGACAGAAGACAGACAGTCCTACTGACGACAGATACAGAAGAGCGGCAGACTGACTTAAGACCAGACAGATACAGACGATAGCACATTCAACGCTCACCGTCATGGGAATGAGAAGAGGAGAGAGAGGAGAGAGAGGAGATCTATATATGACCTGCCATCCATGCCAAACTGGATGTACGTGCCGTAATGTAATGACAGACAGCCGACAGACAGAGGTGAACGACCGGACGACAGACAATGCCCAAGACATGATAGCACATTGAAACACTCACTCACGAGAGAGTCGAGGTTAGATGAAGAGAGAGAGAAGAAATATGCTAGCAATCTTGTGGGTGCGTTCCACATGCCCGATCAGCAGCG